>CAMXCT020006669.1:239199-269199 GCA_947184155.2 Cladocopium goreaui | reverse complement strand
GAATTGCATAGCACACGTGACTTCATGTTGGGCCACACTGTACGGCGAGACATTTGATTACCTCACGTTACATACCTCATGTATACACTGTATACACTATCCAAAATTGCCTTGTGGACAGTTTCCATTGCAAGTTTTTGCTTTCGCTTCATATTTTGAGCGTACAAGTAGTGCCGTTGGCACGAAGCCAAGGGCGGTGTGTACCAATGATTTTGTCAACCCTGAGAAGATCTGAGAAGCTAAGTCTGGCTGTTGTCTATTGCCTGCTGACAGTGCATTCTACTTGCAGGTTTGTCAGTGAAGGGGAGGCACAGATGCTGTCCTGTGCAGAATTTCTGTGAAGGGAAAGAAATACAATTTGGGGAATGTGAGAGAGACCAATCCAAAACAATCCTAAAGCCTTGATAAGTATGGGACACTTGACATTATTTCACCTATATAGGGACATGTTAACTTTGTTCTACTTTCGAAGACCAGAGGAGTGCATGTCACTACAAGCTTTTCACAGACCATGGCTACAAATTAGCTGTGTCTCTTTGTCGTGCAAGGCTTTTGGTCCGGTTTTGAACATATACAGTAGCATTCCATGGGACTTTGGACTAGAACCTCCAAAAATGCTAGGCCGACACCAGCGACAATGGCGATAGTGGAAAGATCTCTCGGCCACTTGACAGACCGGTGATTTGGGATTTTTGCCTTGCACGAGCTCATGATCTCGGTGGGTGGCCAACAACTGCTCTACAGAACTCATGATTTGCTTCGCTGTAGGTGCAGATGTTTCTGAGGAGACAGACAGTTCTGGATACAAAGCCCTTGCACCTTCCCTGTTTCTGAGGCCACAAGACACAGGTCAGGTAGTGGCAGGCTGGCTGAGAAGCCTCAGTGAAGCAAACATCAGCTTCCGAAACTTCAATTGAGACCCCTTTGTATCATTGGCTATCATTGGCCATGGTGCACAACAGTAGGTTTCACCTCCAAATTTCGCTTTGATGATGGCATTTTGCCATTTCCGCATATTTCCGCCCTAAGTTGCGCACAGGCTTTGAACAATTATGGGGCGAGGAGGACACAGATGGCCCAGCAAACTCACCAAAAACCAACAAACTGAAGCGATTGAGACAGGACTTTTTGTGACAACTCCGCCATAAATTTACGTAATTATTTCCGCTTCCTATCTAGCTCATTGCTGATTCGAAGTCCAATTTCTTGGGTATCTTTTGGTACTGTATGCCAAACACATGTGCTGGTTGATGTCTTGTGCCTCGTCTGTTTAGGAGCGTGGAATATATGCCTCTTCCTTACACTTCAACGCCAATGTCTCAAAGCCAATCCGGCGCTTCATCACTGATGTGGTCAAGGAGGCTGCTTGCTTCACTGCTTGCTCCCGCATGAAGCATTTTGGGATCAATGGTTCAAATTGCAGCATGAATCAGTGTGAAGGTCCAGAGGGGTAAACTTGCGAAATTCACCAATCAAAAGATATCGAAAGACATCAAAAGGGATTTGAAGAAATTCTAGCTTGAGCACCTTGGAGCACCCTTGAGCTTTGAGCAGCTCATTTGCAAGACGCACACCCATATATGCATATATGCATATATGCATATATGAATATATACAGTACATATATATATACATATACATATATACATATATATACATATATATACATATATATACATATATATACATATATATACATATATATACATATATACATATATACATATATACATATATACATATGTACATATATACATATTTACATATATATACATATACATATATATATATACACATAGATACATCTATCTATCTAATCTATCTATCTATCTACCTATCTATCTATCTAGCTAGCTATCTATCTATCTAGCTAGCTATCTAGCTATCTATCTATCTATCTATCTAGCTATCTAGCTATCTACAGCTATCTACAGCTATCTACAGCTATCTACAGCTATCTACAGCTATCTACAGCTATCTACAGCTATCTAGAGCTTTGTACAGCTATCTACAGCTATCTAGCTATCCATCTATCTGTCTGTCTCTCTATCTGTCTATCTATCTATCTATCTATCTATCCATCTATCCATCTATCCAGTTATCTATCTATCCATCTATCCATCTATCTATCCATCTATCTATCTACCCATCTATCTATCTATCTATCTATCCATCTATCCATCTATCCATCTATCTGTCTCTATCTATCTATCTCTATCTTTCTATCTCTATCTATCTATCTGTCTATCTATCCATCCATCTATCCATCTATCCATCTATCCATCGATCTATCGATCTATCGAGCTATCTAGCTATCTAGCTATCTAGCTATCTAGCTATCTAGCTATCTATCTATCTGTCTATCCATCTATCTATCTATCCATCTACCTATCTATCTATCTATCCATCTATCCATCTATCCATCTTTCCATCTATCCATCTATCTATCCATCCACCTATCTATCCATCTATCCATCTATCCATCTATCCATCTATCCATCTATGCATCTATGCATCTATCCATCTATCCATCTATCCATCTATCCATCTATCCGTCTATCCATCTATCCATCTATCCATCTATCCATCTATCCATCTATCCGTCTATCCATCTATCCATCTATCCATCTATCCATCTATCCATCTATCCATCTATCTATCCATCCATCTATCTATCCATCTATCCATCTATCTATCTATCCATCTATCCATCTATCCATCTATCCATCTATCCATCTATGCATCTATGCATCTATCCATCTATCCATTTGTCTGTCTATCTATCTATCTATCCATCTATCCATCTACCCACCTATCCACCTATCTATCTATCTATCTATCGATCTATCCATCTATCCATCCATCCATTCATCTATCTTTCTATCCATCTATCCATCTATCCATCTATCTATGTATCTATCTATGTATCTATCTATGTATCTATCTATCTATCTATCTTTCTAAGCATTTGAACAAGAAAGGTTTACGCAAGCACACTTAATAAGAACCTGTCCGGGCAATGAACTTTGAGTTCAGCATGGTTCAAATTTGATTTGCGTGTGCTTTTCCACTCAACTTCTTAGATTCTAAGTGAGAAACTCTTTCCATCTCTTCATGATCCTTTCTGTCATATTCTGTCATATCTAGACGATAAAACACCAACCTCTGCGTGCAGGCTGCACTTCCTGAACCTTGGACAGTGCGATCTTCAGCGCTGTCGGACGAGTTGGCTTAAGTCTGCTGTTGAAGCAAATCATTATTCCATCATTCGACGATGGTCTTAGAATGTCTTATATGGAAATGTTAAGTTATATGTATATAAATCATGTATATATATATATATGTATATGATATATTGCATAATATTTATATATATAATATACTTTATATGTAGACGCTATACACAAGTATTTTTTTGTTTTAAAAATATATATATATATAAATATTATATTATATAATATCCGCCTTGTAGCGCTTGTAGCAACATGGGATTTCACTGGAAGTAAGTGATGTAGTGTCAGGTCAGGCTAAAAAATACTTGCGACTGCCCCGTGAGGCCTGGCGGGATGATCAAGGGCGGTGGTTCTTCCACAATCGAGTCCGCAACTCACTTTGCTCGGCCGGCCCTGTGCAGTGGCGAAGATGACAGTGGGACCAAGAATTCCAAGAATTGCTCCAGGATAAAGTTGGTTGCATTGTTTCTTCCTGACATTTCCGAAAAAAGAACTGAGTGGTGTCAAAGAGGTTTTTTGAACGTGTGCTGACAATTCACAGAGATGCAATAGGATACGAAGATGAGGGAACTGGTGCCATTTGGATCCTCCACTCTGTTTGTGCTCTAGGTGACTGGGGAGTCAAGATGGCCACACCCATTGACACCCATCTTTAAGGAGATGATATTGTGCAGTGCCATGCCAGATAATCGTTGTGACATGTTATGACACTTTGCTTGTCAAGTGCTTGTCTATTCCTATCTCCACCAAGATGGCAGTTGCATTCACCAGCTGCCAGGAGCTGACCAACATTTGTTCCCAAATCATGCCCATGAGCGTCAAGGAGACATGCACGGGACTTCAGAGTGTAAGATCTTTTGTCAATCTTGGAAGTCAAACAGAGAAGCACAACAGCCAGGCATTGACTGGACGCATCAAAATATATAGATCAACAAAGTTAAAAAGCACGAGAAGAAGTGGGAAGAAGAGGGAACACAAATGGAGAATGAATAGGAAACACGGGAAGCAACGGGGAAGGGAGGAGAAATGAGTAGCGGGTCCCAAACCCATTAGGACATCAATGGCGAATCAAAAGCGAATAGAATAGATGGCGAATACATCAAGGGAACGGAAATGCGGAGTGAAATCGCAAATCACTGGGGGAGTGAAGGGAAGGGGAAAGACATGGGGAATAAACTGGGACAAACGGGGAAATACATGGGGCATAAATGAGGAAGAAACCGGGGATAGAGTGGGCACGGCGAGGGCATAGATGGAGAATGAATGTGGAATCAAGGGCAGATCGGGGACCGAAAGGAAAATTGGCAACAAACACGGGGAATAATTCCTGTAGGGGGAACGAAGGGGAAATACATGGAAAAATGAATCGGGAATCAGAAAAAAATATATGCGCAACAAGTCACAAACGGAAATAACGATTAACATACCGGGAAAACATGGGAAAACATAATCAAGGGGAAGAAAAGGCAATAAATTGAATATAAATTGAATATATTAATAAATGGTATATAAATGGTGAATAGATGTGAAAGAAACGAGGAAAGACATGGGATGAATCCAGGGGCCGTCCGAACTGCATGGCTTTCGACATGAGACAGTGGAAGGAAGACTAAGATGACTAAGTAAGAATGCCTTAAAGAATGCCTCTCATGCTTTTGAATGTGTTCGTCCATCAAGAACTGGGCTCAAGCTTGGATCAATATGATCCAGATAGTGGATTGATTTGTTGCAGACAGTTCTAAAGATGCACATTTGAATGGGATTTTGAGTTGCCTAAGGGCCTAAGAATCCTAAGAGTTAGTGAAAAAGCGCAAGGGTAGATTTTTTAGTGACCAGTGGCACAGTGGGGCTGTTCTCATCGGAGTCTTTCTTCTATCCTTTGGCCGATGTTTTTCCATGGCCAATCAGAAGTCGCAGAGCTTGGAGCAACTTCTGTCAGCTGACTACTGGAGGCAGCTGTGCCCTCAGCTGCATGTGGAAGACAAGAACTATCAGGACGGTCTTACTGTGATTTGGATCAAATTTGGGCACACCAAAAATAGGGAAACTCAAGACTCAGTATTTATAACTAATTAATATGTGCCGTTTTGGGTCTAGGTGTCCCAAAATTTACTGATGTCCTGGTATCGTTTGCGATTCTTGATGATTCCCAGATATTCCCAGTAGTTGATGGCGAGCTAATGCTCCTCTTACCCGACGGTTTGGAACTGTGCGTCACGCTTGGATCAAGAATCTCCAAGCTGTTCTGCTCCAAACCCTGAGGATAGACTGCTGCAGAAGGCACCAACTGCCGCTGATGCCTGTCGGGAGGTGAGGGCCGGTATTCTGGAGGAAGGCTTTGCGTCTCTGCAGCCTTCCCAGGTGCATTGGTCTGTGCAGGTGTCACAGCTGGCTGAAGGCATCTTTGAACTCGAACGTCAGGGTTGGCCTCCAACCTTCATCGCCATGTACGACGAAGCTTGGGTCATGGCCAAGGATGCACAAGAAATCATGCGACTAGCGACAGGCAACAGCCTGTGTATGGATGTGGTTGCTTTCCTGGTACGTCCAACGCAGACAAAGGGCTTCTCGCCTCATAGGGATAGACAACCGGAGGACTGGGTGCCCAAGGGTGCTGCAGCAGAAACCTCCAGCACCTTCAAAGCAGATGGTATGGCGAAATACGTCACTCTGTGGGCTGCGCTTACTGATGCCACTCCAGAGAACTCCTGCTTGCACTTCGTGCCCAGAAGTGTGGATCCAGGGTATTCTGCCGGAGATCCGGAAGATGGAGATCCTTTGCAAAGGGTCTTCCAGGACAAGGCCGCTTATCAGAAGATCCGCAGCGTGCCAGTGCCAGCTGGTGGTTGCACCTTTCATACACATCGCACCATTCATTGGGGCAGCGCAGGCCGGAACAGTGGGAGTGTCCCGCCACGGGTGGCGCTCTCCTTTGGCTTCAGCACCGAGGACGGTGGGTGAGAGTTGGGTTTGGGCCACAACTTAAGATGCCAGACAAACTTTGGCCGCCTTCAATACATAAATAGACCAGCAAACCTTTGGGCTATTAAAATTTGATCAAGCCATGAGATTCGGCAAAGCCAAGTGCAGGACTTTGAGCCGCCCTACTTTTCTCCCAAAGTACTGCCCTTTCCCGACCTCAAGCTGAGGGCTGCCTTGGTTTCAGCACAGGTGATCAACTATTCGACCCTTGCCGTGGGAGACAAAGAAGGTTGGACAGCTTTGGCAGGAGGCATGGCTGGCTGCAATGCGTCCAAACTGCGGCTTCTGCATCGTGTCTTTCAAAGTCAACTGAAACGTTTCCATCCATCATACAGGAAGGAAATCGCGACAAAGTTCGTGTCAGTCTCTCTAAATCTCTCAAGAGAGGGTGGTTCAGACGGTGCCGGTGAGGACACAATGCCAAAGCAGAAGCGAAAGAAGAAGCGAACCAAGGTCACACCTGCGACAGCCGCACAAGGCACACAAGTCGCACAAGTTGCACAGGACAGCGATGATGATGATGAAGCCTTGATGACGATGTTGGAGACAGAAGCTGCTACTGGTGAGGTGCTCTTCCATGACGACTTTGATTTGCTGAATGGCGGAAAAGACGAACAGATCGACTGTGTGGAAGCAAAACCAGCAAAGAAGCTTCGAAAAAAGAAGCGAACACAAGGATAAGCCTAGGATAAGGCTGCAAGATCTTCGCCTGAGATGAAGAAGGCCGACAAGAGACAGCGGAAATCACTCAGTGAAGAAAGCTGGCTGAATAGACTGCAGATGGCTGCTGTGCGCAGATTTCAAACCAAAAAGAAATGTTGGGAGTGATGTCACTAGGGGCTTGAACAAATGCTGGTGGGCTTTTGGATGCTAATGGAGAGCTAGACGACATGTACGCAGCCTTGGCAGATACGTGTCCTACTGTACCTCTTGATAGCATGCAGCAAACGTATCCATGATTTCAACATGCAGCAAATATACATTGTTTATCATTGTTTGACATTATCACTACTCTGTCAGGAACGCGACAAACACTTGAAGGAGCTGCACGGAGAGTGGACCCAGAGAGCAAAGCAGGCCGGCGGGAATCGGACACTCCAAAAAGTAAGGGCCTCTATGTAGGTCTGTCATCCGCCCGTGGTTAGTGCTTGCTCTTTTTTCAGTCGGTGAGAGTTGAGAGTTTGCGTTCTTTTGGTTTTGAGACACAGTGTATTCTGGCCATTGATAGATTTGATAGGCTTATTAGATCTTTTGGAATTTGGTTGGTTTTGTTTGATTCTGGGTCTCCCCAGAATTCGACTTCAGATTGCCAGCCCAGGAGCTGCGCCAGTGGCAGGAGGCAATTGGGGAGGACCTCTCAGGGTTCCCTATTTGACACATCCGGGAGGGAATTCAAGTAGCATTGATACGTAGTGCGAAGAAAACCATCCTAGGTTTTGCAGACGTGACATGACTTGACTACATGATGTGTCAATTGATCTCCATCATAATCATCGTAGATCATCGTGCATAATCTGGGGTATTGGGTTGACATAAGTTGTCCGAGAACTGTCGGAGCTGCCTTCCAGATTCTGATATGGACTCGATCTAACTCTTGAGGAGCATTAATGCTGCACCAAGTCGCGTCAAGGAAAATACATAAATATTGTGTATATATATAATTATATATATATATAATTATATATATATATAAATATACAGTATATACAGACATATATCATGGTTGGCCTTAGGAAAGTGGAGAAACATGGAGAAACATTCAGAGACATTTCCCAGGGCTGGAGTCTGCAAAAGTTGCCCGGCGAGGACGGGCAGCGCAAGTACTTCTACAACACTACCAGCAGGGAAGCATCACACCATCATCCCGACAGCACAGTGAGGTCCTCAACATTTTCTTGAAAATTTCGCTGCAGAATTCACTGCGCGTTGTACTTTTTAAACATGTTTTAGCATAATTTGAACTCTCTACAGCATTTGGGCACACAAGATTCAGCTTGGAGTGAGCGTAGCAGAGCCCAGATGCTCAAGATCTGTTTGAAAGGCAACATTTTGGTTCCTGTAAGGAATGTTTCGACCCTTGCCACTTGATATCAAGCCATGCTGCCAACGACAGGGAGCGTTGTGAACTCTTGAACGACAGGGTGCAATTCTGTGAGAGGAGGATGGGGCACCCGCTTCGCAGATCTTACCAGATCTTACCACCATTTACCAGCTATTTGGTGTCGAAACTAGGTGACAAGGTACCAAGGTGCCAAGGTGCCAAGGTGCCAAGGTGACAAGATCTTAGGAGATGTGCCTTCGGTACTCTTCGGTGGTGCCACCTTTCAGCCTCAAGGTGTTGCCTGGACACCGCTGTAGACTTCAGGCTTTGGCACTTGCCTAAGGAAGTACAACATTTTATGCTTTTTGCATCTTTTTGCATCTTTTTGCATCTTTTTGCTGAAGAACCATAGGGAACAGGGAATCCCACTGCGGACATGGCCATGCAAGGAATTGAGGTCATGGCTGCAACCAACGCTGTATCACACTTTGACACCTGAGGCAATGCTGAACAGCCCCGGATATGTAGACCAGATACAACAGGCTGGGTCTTTCCGTGTTAGTTTCAGTAATTACATTACTGGTTGAGGACTGGACTTGGCCCTTTCAATGGGAAGCATACCACAACGTTTACATCAGTACTTTGGATATGGTTGGAATTGGTTGGAATCGTGTCCTGCAACAACATGGAGGTGACTTGCCCGGAATTGAAGCCAATCTTGGGGCCAATCTGCTCAATTTCATCACCTCTCTTTGCACTTTGCCAGGTTGCCAGCCCCAGCGGCCGGGGATGGAGATCCCCACACTCCGCCTTGCGTACTGCCAGAGCCATCGACAGGTGCAGGGGAGCACATGGCGAGGATTGGCGAGGTTGCAACACAAAAAGACTCAAAAAGGTTCCAATGATGACCGTGTTCCTAAGAAAACCCAATTTCTTTTTGTAGAGAGTCAGTAGAGGATGTAGAGGACTGCTTTCAGGTTGAAAACTCGGCAACTTTTGGTCGGGTTGCAAGTAGCCGTTTGTGGTCACAGGAATACCATTCAAGATTTACTCGATTCCCATGCATTCCTATGACCAGCTTGCATGCATTGAAATTCTGTGCGAAAGCATAGCATACAATCAGCCCAGCTTATGTTTCTCCCCCTACACGAGGCTTCTTTTAACTCAAGGCACTAGATGGCACTTGTATGTGCCTTTCCTTCAGAAAACATCATACAGTATCATACGTATTACATATTGGTATTTTTTCATATTATCAGGGTTCGGTTGGCCCCTTCCGATTTACAGCAACTTTTACAGCGGTGAACCTCTGTGCCCCTCTGATGAGTTGGAAACCATCCCTTCACTGCATCCAACCTGGCCCACATCGATACGCTGGATCCGCATGTGCCATACCCCAAGTGGGAAGGACAGGCTAAAATATCTCCACTGTGCTATCTTTTCATTGAACAATGGGACATCTCTTTAGTATGAGTCATGAGATTGTATGAATGCTGTGGGTTTTGAGGTCGCCAGTCCGTTCAAAGCCTGCCAAGAGGCTGATCCTGGATAGTGAGCAATCCAGTGGTGGCGAGAGCACAACATCTGAAGGGCGCAAAGGCAGCTTTGGCGATCAATGACAGACATGGGTCTTTGAAATGCTCGTTAGGAATCCTAAACAGAATCCCAAACAGATTCAAGGCTTCCAGACTCAATTTTATGAGACCCAAAACCAATGAAGCCATGAATATCCAGGGGTAGCTGACTCAAGCGGGGATCACTGTGCAGGTATTGGATGGTATTGGTGGATGTTGATTGTGTACAGATTGTACATGTGTGAAATGTGTCCTGCTTCAATGACAATGTGCCAATGAACCCATAGAGCCATAGCATGCCACAACATTTGAAGGCACCGGCATGCCTCAAGAAGGGCCAGTTCTACTGGCAGAGGTGCCGCTCCAGCTGCAATCCATGCTTGAACACTTGCTCATCCTGTTTCTCCTGTACCAAAGCCAGCAATATATCCTCTTAAGCTCTCCAACACTTGCAATGTAGAATACTTGGACTGCGGAATCACTGAAACTAGAAGCCTCCAAACGTCCAGGTTGCTTACTTTAGTGTTGGAAAAATTACTTCATAGGCCTCATAGGCCCATCAAGAGGAAGGTGTTTATGCTGCTAGGAACATTATATGATTTTGGCTGTTTGGGTCTCCAAACCAAAATTAAAGAACATCTCAGCACCACGTTGAAATTGATCACAAAGGATTTGCATCACTCATATAATATATATATATATAAATGAAATCATGCAACGAAGGTCTTATGACTCACTGGAATGGCCAGCCTGCAAAAGCTAGATAGACAAGTGACAGCACATTTGGGTTCAATTCCAGCCCATTCAGGTGTTTGACCCTTTTCAAGACATCTTCAAAGACTCAGAATGGTTTTAGATTTTTAAGATGTTTGAAGAACTTTGTCCTATAGTGTGACCGGTTGTCTCTCAGCCTGCAGGATGCCCGGCGCAAAACCATTTCAGGCAGCCCTGGAGGTGGGTCCTGCTGCTGTCGGTGTTGTAAGTGCTGGCAGATGCACAAGTGCTTCAATTGCATCCGATTGCATCAAACTGGAATGCGACTGATTGAAGTCTGACATGCAGACAGATTATGACGTTCTTTGTGGATTGCTGCAGAGACCTTGACCAGCAATTGAGCATACTGACTGGAAAGTCTCCAAAGACGGCAACTTTTCTTTGGTCCATGCTTCAAGTGACGTGTCAGAAAGAGAAACAAAATATTGACGAATGGTCAAAGAATGTCAAAGGTCCCTTCTATTCCCTTTCTTTCGTGGAACGTTCCGAAGATATCCCGTGATCACTACTGAAGCCTTGGACCACGGTTGAATCCATTTTGAGTCATGGGAGGTCTACCTGTGAAGAGCTGGATGAAGGTGGAGACTTATGGGCAAACGTGTTTGAACCTGCGCCCAGAGGCGGGGCGGATGGCAAAAATGTTTCTGGAGCCTGTTAGCCTGCCAAAATATGCCAAAATGGCATTTTCCTGAAATGGCTTGGCCTTTGCGAGGGTTCATTGCTTTCGTTTGAAGGTCGCAAGCAATTGTTTTCAAATCCGAAGTGTAGGAAGCAAACAGGCCTGAGGACCTGCAACGCTTCCTTTGCAGGACCCAACGGACCAGAGAATCATGCAAATCCTTCGGCCTGTCTTAGACCAGGAGTGCTTCTCCATGAGCTCTGTGATGCTGTGTTCTAACTTGGACCACTACGATTCAAGCAGGGACTGCCCTTATGGAGTGCTTCTCAGGTTCCTGACCAGCAGATATACGTATGTATAATGTATTACATACACAGTACGTACATACAAACATACGGACATACAAACATACAAGCATACAGGAATACAAGCATACAAGCATACAAGCATACAAACATACAAACATACACACACACAAACACACAAATATACAAACATACAAAAATACAAAAATACAAGAATATAAACATACAAGAATACAAGAATACAAGAATACAAGAATACAAACAAACAAACAACCGATCAATCAATCAATCAATCAATCAATCAATCATACATGCATGCATGCATGCATACATACATCCATACATCCATCCATCCATCCATCCATCCATGCATGCATGCATGCATGCATGCATGCATACATACATACAAACGTATGTATACACACTTACACATTGAAATTACAATAACATATTTGAACTTCTTGATCCTTGGCGGGATGGAAACGGAGCTGACCGGGCGATGTGGCAACGCCTCAATCCTGACCAATTCTGACCAACGCAGACAGGAGTTGCCATGGCCTTGGCTGGCAGAGGAGGAGCGACGGGACGTCTTCTCTCGCCACTTTTCCTTTCGGCACAGCCTTTCTCAGGTGGCTTGAGCACCCGAAAGCACTGGGAGAAATTGGGAGCAGCTGGGAGGATGTGAGGTGAAGAAGTCAAGATCCAAGTGATTTGAATTGCCAAAATGGCCAATGCTACTTGTAATGCCCGAGTCAGCATGCTTCAGGTTTCAGGACAACCTCTGAGCCTAGGTGGTGCGAAGTTGTATCATTCATTGTGCTGATGCCAGGCGAAGAGTGAAACGCATCCAATGCAGAGCTTTCACCTGCGAATGGTGGACATGCTGAGAAAGGCTTGTGATCTGCGGGGTGGGCGTTGTTTTTCTGTTTGGCACCAGAAGCTCTGCAAAAAGAGCTAGCTTTCACCACTCTTTTTGAGGTGAATGTGCTGGCGCCCCGAGAGGAAGAGTTGAGGCAATGGAGCCTGCAACTGTCGGGTTGAACGTAATGAAAGTAACTCAGTGGAGGTTAAATGAAAAATCATGGCTCAAGCAGTTCTACCGCTTGCCGCAGAGAACGTGGGAGATAAATAGACAACCTTTTCCTCCCTGACGAGGCCTGCTCTAAGGCAACTCATGGAGGACTTTGAGCAAGGCCTGCTGTGCCTGACTGGGGGAGACTGTTGACATACCATTGAGATCCATCAGGGAAAGAACTTTGAAGTCATCGGGGACAATCATTTACCGCCTTTTTGACATATTTTTGTCAGTATATCAGAATATTTAACATGGAGAGCAAACTCGCTTTTCGACTGTTCATAAGAGAACATCTTTGCGATGCTTTAGTCCATGGGAAATTCTAAAAAACATACATTTATATAGTGCTTTTGGCTGAGATCCTGTTGTGAAATTGATCCCAAACTGCCGACCACACAGCTAGAATGATGGAGCTGCTTCAGTAAAAAAAGTGCATGGGCCAAAACCAGACGTGAGACGCCTGAGTGACCATGAACATCCATGAACTCACGATCCTTTCACTGAAAAATGGTCCAAAGCCACAGAGATCTTGTACAGAGATCTTGTATCCCAGCCACAGGTGCGCAGCACAACGCTGAAAACAGCAAGACAAATGTCCAGCTGGAGGCAGCATCAGCTGATACAAAGTGCACTGGTAGGCTCACAAGGCCAAGTCCTAGCGTCATAAGTGGGGTATAACATGGTATCAGCCTTGGAACCCAGACTCATGGTGTTGCAACCTGACTTTTTCGTGACAACCACTGGCCTTCTAGTACTGCGATTGGCAGCTACCAGTTCTATTCATCTTTTGCAAGCGCCCGTAATTTGCAGCTCATCTACCAGTTGCACATGGGGTTACAACATTGCCTCCACTAGGGGCCCATCATAAACCTTTATGAACAGGGTATGATGATGTATAATGGAGAGTTTCACTGTAGTTCTGTCACAAAATCATTGCTTCAGTCCCACAAGAAAAAAAGAAGGCAGCACATGGAGACACTTTTTGGGACCTCCCTAGGACTTCCCTGACTCTTCGGAAGGTCACCTCCTCCTTGGCGCTGGCGCTGATTGGCTGTCGCATCATCGCGCAGCAGCTGGGAATGGCGGCCATGGACTGTCCCATCAATCCTTGGGCCGCTTGGCGGAGGATATCATGGGGATATCAGGCAGCAGTAGGGCTAGAACATGCTAGAACTGACACACACACACATACAGCAGAAAATCCGAATGCAAGTAGCAATCTCTCCCAAAAAATTGAAGACAAAATCCACCCAAAAAGCATCCTGCTCCAGCGGCACTTCAACACACATCCATGTCATTCCACGTCCAAAGTTGCGGCTGCTGCAAGGGTCGAGCAGCAGAAGTGGTGAAGAAGTAACTGGGTAGCAGCAGGTTTGGGGAAGGTTTCGTGTGCAAGTTCGTGCAGCCTGCTTCGGAAGTTTGACGCATTTCCAACTGATGCCATAGAAAATCATTGTGAAGTCCTCTCATCGCACGAGGCCAAACAGTGGGAGCAAGATGAATAATAATATAATGTATATACATATATATATATATATAAAGTAACTTTACATTAGATATATACCGCTAAGCAGGGGCGACATCTTTCATTTCAGATGATCAGAGGATCAAAGGAAACTAATGACGCCCCTTTTGCAGCAGGCTGCAAAGTGTTCCACAGCTCTCTCGCTTGCATTGTGCTTTCTAACCGGACTCACAAGCTGGGAAAATTTCGGAAACAATACCTCAGCCGCCTCAGCCTTTGGTGTGATTGACCAACGCATCCTATGCCTTCGTACTGCCACAGCAATGAGAATGTATCCTAGTGACCGAGGTGGTGATTAAGCTTCAATGAGTTGTTGATTGATTTTGTTCTGAAACGGCCATCAGGCCATCAGGTACAAAGATGGGTCAAATATGTGGTAGACAAGTTCCGAAGTTCGCAGGTAAACAGGAACATGTCCAATGATGACAAACTCTGCTACGTTCGGATTCTGCTCCAATCAGGCATCCAGAATGGTCAAGACCTGCACCAAGTGAGGTTCAGGACACAAACGTTGCTGGACTCAAAGTGTGGATTCGGAGTGAAGCTTCGATCAGCCCACAGAGGCTCACCTAGAGGTGATGACAGACCTTGCAGTCAGGATTTTTTTCATGTTTCTGGTCACTCCTTGGTATCACTCAGTGGGCTTTTCACAGAACCTAGGTTTCCGGTGAAGTTCCTCCCGATCCTTCTGCTGGCCCTGTCAACGGGGAGGTCCACATTCCTGTTGATGACGCTGCAATTCCTGCAGTCGAGGTTGGAACCTCAGCTGCAGCAGCTCCCTCTGAATCAGCGCTCTACGGAGATGATACTCACGACACCCACGACCAGACCTCGTCCCCTGTAGAGCCTGGGCGGCCTGACGTTTCTGTCTCTGGCTATGATGAGCCACTGCGTCGTGCCGAGATGCGTGCGGAGGAAGCTGCTGCGAAAGCTGCCTATTCCACAGCCTCGCCTGAAGCTTCCCCGGTCACTTCGCCGATTTCGCCCAGCAGAGCTGATGCAGCCGCCCAGACGTCCATTTCTGGCGAGGGCTTGCCTGCCTCAAGTCCAGGGGGAGAGGAGCAGAGCGCAGAGGTGGAAGAACTTTCGTTGGACGAGCAGCTCAAGGAGATGTGTGCTTTGATCCAGGCAAGATTATAGTCGATGGGCAAAAATTTTGGGGTTTGGAAAATCATCTATTTAAGATTATTTAAGTTAGAAAGCTGAGTTTGAGCACGTTTGCGCTAGAAAGCTGTCCCATAATATGCCGAGTTCATGTTTGCAATGACTCGTGACCTTCGCGCTTCCTTTTTTTTGCGCAGTTGGTTTCCCCATCGGCCCTAAATCCTAAGAATCACAAATTCCGCGTGTTGTCCTCAATTTCACCCCTATGGCCCATACCCACTTGTCAATGCCAAGAGTTCACTATGCCCGGCTGTCAGTGCTGGAGGCCATGCGATCACAGCAAGAGGCAGCTGAAATTGAAGCTGATTTCACAGATACTTTAAATCTCTGTGACCCTCAGCCGAATGACACGGCCCCGAACGACATCGCCCTGACCACTGTGTCCCAGCCCAAAAGCGAGGTGCAGTGGGCTGTGGAAAACTGGGAGATTATATAATGACAGTCGCTTGCTGTGGGTTTTCCTCATGTGGGTACTGAATCTCCTGACCATGCTTTAGCGGGATGCAGCGATGCAATTGTTGCCTGTGCAGGAAAAATGAATAAAGCCCAGGACCATTGATGTCACATGATCCTGAGACATGCATGACTATGCATTTCTGAAGCCTTTTCAGGTGATTTCCACTATGCAAAACACACATGGGCAGCGAGGAAACATCATTGCGAGAAGCTCGGCTTGGATGTGTAAAAGAGAATGGGTGAGACGTCGAACTGTCGAACCTTCATTTTGCCCCAGTGAGTTGCCCAAATCTTTGACGTTTTTGTCATGTCCTGTGGCCGCTTCCTTTCCATGTTTTTTTCCAGAGAATTTGCACCAAACCCGAGACCCTTTAACTCTGCACCTTGGTAGATGCATGCAAGGTGACCTACAGATGCGAGCTGTCGATCCACGAAAATCCAGTGTTTTGATTCCAACAAGGCATCCTTTTGGTGACTGGATGAGAGATTTGGAAGACGACAGAGGTTGGGTAAGTTTCCATAAGTTTCCATAAGTTTCCTCTTCCGAGGAAGTGCAACTGGAGACCTTTGGAGGGTTCCAGCTCCTGGTTTCCGAAGACCTGCGCCTCCTGACCCTGGACATACAGCCTGCAGAATCTGCAGATTTTGACTTTCAGGGGTTTGATGAGGTTTACTCGTAACTAAAAGTAGATGGCTCAGAATCTTGAGTTGCGCCATCTATGTCAAATGCAAAATGCGGGGGATAGATGGCTCAACTCCCATTCAAAACAGGTCAGTTGCGCCATGTATGTCCCTAAAGATGATCTATTTTTTGCAATCTTCTGCGCTGGTTTCCCCCAATAATTTTCTCTCAACATCAAGCTGCCTTTTTGGGACATAGATGGCGCAACTCCCACTCATTCGCCAAAATCAGGCTGGGAATGCCCACATAGATGGCGCAACTCCCTCATATCTCCCGACATCCATAAACCAACCTAACCAAAATATGCCACATCGATGCCGCCCTGAAGCAGAAATATCCCCCCCAAATCGGGCCTGTTTCCAAACACTTCCAAACCACATAGATGGAGCAAGTCAGGCAAGGGCTTGATGATGAGGACACAAGCCTGCGTGTGCCACTGCCAACCCCCCTCAGCCTGCTGAACTGCCATGTTTGGGACGCGCATGGATGGCGCAAGGCAGGAAAAGGCTTGATGATGAGGACAAAGTTCTGTTTTGTAAATGTGGTTTGTTCAGCAGGCTGAGGGGGTTTGGCATCGGCATGAAATGGGATTTAAGGGACATAGATGGCGCAACTCATTTTCAAGGTATTGCAATGAAATTTTAAAAGTCTTTTTTCAACATATTTTTGTCAAAATATATACGTAATATATGTTGAAAATGAGATTTCTATCCATAAATTCTGTCCACAATCAGTTTTAAAACATTCAGTGGTTCATTTTCAAGGTATCGCAATGAAATTTTAAAAGATTTGAATGCGATTTAAGGGACATAGATGGCGCATCTCATTTTAAAACCCATCGAAAAAATCTGGGGATTTTAATGGGATTTAAGGGACATAGATGGCGCAACTCATTTTCAAGGTATTGCAATGTTTTTTTTTTTAAATCAAAATATTTTTGTCAAAAATTTTACCATATGTTGAAAAATGATATTTCTATCCATAAATTCTGTCCGCAATCAGTTTTAAAACATTCAGTGGTTCATTTTCAAGGTATTGCAATGAAATTTTGAAATAGTTGAATGCGATTTAAGGGGCATAGATGGCGCAATTCATTTTTGAAACCATCGAACATTTTTCTGGCGTTTGAGTGGGATTTAAGGGACATAGATGGCACACCTCAATTTCAAGGTATTGCAATGAAATTTTAAAAGTTTTTTTTTCAAAATATTTTTGTCAAAATCTATAATATATGTTGAAACATGAGATTTCTATCCATACATTCTGTCCACAATCAGTTTTAAAACATTCAGTGGTTCATTTTCAAGGTATCGCAATGAAATTTTAAAAGATTTGAATGCGATTTAAGGGACATAGATGGTGCATCTAATTTTTGAACCCATCGAAAAAAATCTGGCGTTTGAGTGGGATTTAAGGGACATAGATGGCGCATCTCATTTTTGAACCCATCGAAAATTTTTCAGGCGTTTGAATGGGATTTAAGGGGCATAGATGATGTGCGATTCTCAGCTCATTTTCGTTATTTTGATGTACTCCCTACTGGGTGACTGTGTGTGTGTGATCTGAACACATGACCCGATGAAGTTTCCCTCTTCCTAGCGAAGGTGCCACCTCATTTGTTGAGCTTCACATTTGCTCACCTCTGGTTCTCTAAGGATGGAAGCCCGCCCAACAGCGTCAGAAGACGACACACAACACCAGCATGGGGAAGCAAGCCTCCATTTGCTTTGGACATTTTTGCTTCCAATTTGTTTGGTCAATGCTCGCAATCAAGTGATGCATTGTTGCTTCATGATAGGTGTGCACACTACAGTTGCTTGCTTGGAAACCGGCAGCCTGATGCCATTTGATCTAGGAATCCATAAATTTTTGGAGACCTGTGATGCAGGAAAAGATTCAAGCTCTCGAAAGATGGAAAGCAGATTTGGAATTCCTGCAAAATGATTTTTCTTGTACCAGTCTGAACATATTGCTTCGTGACGTTGAAATTTGTGAGGATAGGACCCCCCAAAAGACTTACAGTTTTTTTTGGGCTGAATGGTGGATGATTGTGTTTCCAACTTGCAGCAGACCACATTCAGGTGAATCCTTGGCATGGTCTGGTGGCTTTGGCGGTGTGGCGCCTGCTTGGGCTGGTATTACAACTTCTCCACCGCTGCAAGAGCCCAGTGGGCCACAGAGCCTTTGGCAGAATTGCGGCACAAACAGACGATCAAACAAGCCGATGAAGACATATTATGGATTTATATGGATTTATATGATGGTGATGTTGCATTAGTTGGTATGGAATATCTCTCTGCAGCGAATGGACTTGCAAGAATTGTTGGATGTTGTGGCAACGAGGAAGTAGTCTGCCGCAATAAAGTTTAACAATATCAGCCAGAACAACTAGCTGCAATAGCCCATGGCCAACTCACCTTACGTATTCAATCAGTCTATGGCTAGTAGGCTGTGAAACTGTGGCATACTGTAGCAAGTGCTTCTGAGGAACCGCCCTGTGCCGCGGCAACTCCCGCAAGGTCCAGCCGGGAGCGAGCCACGACTTTGGCCAGATAGGCAGCCTGCTCTGCAGCGAAATGTCGCCAATATTTTTGGATGTGCTCGTACTGCAAATTGTGTGAAAGCTATAACGGGATTTTCCACAACAATTTGCAATGTTTGGATGGAGCAGCAGGATTGATCAGAGGCATTTCTTTGTCGCTTGACACGTCAGGCAGAGCGCTGTTTTGGAGCAGCCAGAACCAGAAGTCGCCTTGTCCCCTTGCAGTACTCGCGCAACTACTCGCCTTCATGGTGTTGAGCGCTCGCAGGTCTCTTGTCCGGGAAGCCATGCCCAGAAGGTCCCAGAAGCATGAGCTTGTCCTTACAGGATGCTAAGTATCTTTGCCAGCCGGGGAATTTCAATTTTCCCCCCATTGCCAACCCTTGATTACTATGGACCTGCTTACAGCCTTCTGGCTCGTTGATATGTTTCTTTGTCACAGCATCGCGGTACCTTAGGTTATATGCCTATACGGTACTATATATAATATACTATACATATGTGTATTTTGATACATATTATTATAGTATATTATAGTTATATGATGTTATACGTACTTATGTGTCTGTGTGTAAAGAAATATACCGATTTCATATTTCCCAGTTATACATATAGTTATATATATATGGATATAGTTATAGAATATATTAGATAAATTTACGTACAGTTACATACATAGATATATGATATATGTATATAGTTATTTTATAATTTTATATAGTTATATGTATGTAGTTATGTGTATATAGTAATCTCTATATAGTTTTATTTTTGTTCTTAGTTTTCTACATAATTATATTTATAATTATATATACAGTTGTACATATAGTTATATATATATAATTATATATATAGTCATATATTTAGTTATACATATAGTTATATATACATATAGTTATATATATATAGTTATACATATATAATGTTATATATATTTAGTTATTTATAGATAGTTTTATATATAGTTCGTATATATATATATTTCAACATTTAGTTATAATTATAGTTATATATACAGTTATATATATATACTTATACATATATAGTTATATATATAGTTTTACATATATAGTTATAGGTATAGTTTTATAAATAGTTATATATATAGTTATTTATGTAGTTAAACATATATAGTTATATATATAGTTATTGGCAATAGGTATAGTTATATATATATTTATATGTAGTTATATATATATGTGACCCTCAATGGAGTCACAGTGGTGCAGAGATCGACCTTTTTCTACGAAGCTTAAGCCCCACACGCTCAGCACCTCACAATCAGATGTGAACGACATCAACATGGGATAGTGCTATTCACATACCCCCGATTCAACATGTTGATGTCTCTCTTTTAATTTGCCACGATTCTTCGAATCAGTACTTCTCTTCAATTCACGTTCTTTCACACGCCACTCCAGGGATTCTTCTTCGCGGATCAGAATAAATTTTCCAAATCGCAGCACAAAAAGCATGAAGTCAGAACAAGCGTTGCACTTTGTTAATGCATCGCTCAACATTTGTCGTGTGTCTACCCATCGAATCTCTGAGTTTGAGGCATAAAGGTCGCGTCGGACCAGCAACATGTCAATTGCAACCCTTTTGTCTTTGACCACAACCCCAGTTCCCTTCGTACGATCGTAAAGAGGTTTGTTATCCACAACCAAAACCAAATCCATCCTATCCCGAAACACACGGTCTCTTTCAAGGGTATAGTCAGGATACAACGCTTCAGCAAAAACGCTTCTCAGCCAATTTCCTTCAGCCAGTGTTCTGGCTGCGCTCATGAGTTCTGCCCCCAGGGTGGATTGTGTTTTTCTCTCAAGCTTGTATGACTTCCATCGCAATGGTGTCACATCCGCCCACATGTTTTCTTTGATTCTTTTATCAGCAAGCAACAAGAAATAACCGGCTTGACTACCTAACGTTTCAGTGTTACCCCAACTGGCATCAGAGGTAGACACAAGAACCGCATGTTCAAGAGGAATACTTTTATAAACGATCTTCACATGACTAAAATCCCTGATTTTACTCACAAGTTTATTAGCATCAATCAAATCAGAAACAGTGGCCCTACTCACTCTCTGTTGAAGTTGCGCTGTCAAAACTGCAATGTCAGGACGTGTGCTGCCAACAATCCAATTGGCAGTCCCAAGAACACCCCTAAACGCTTTGAGTTCCGCATCAGTCACCCGTGACTCTTTTTCTTTTCGACGATCCTTGGAAATAAAGATGGTTTGAACAGAATTGGAGTAATGTTGTTGATCAACTTCGATGGAAAAATCCTCTTTCTGAGCCAACCTGCGACCTAAAAACTCGCCTTTCTTTTGAACCCAATGTTTGAAGGGGTACGTCTCTCTCAGTCTTTTCAAAACATGTTCCTGAAAAAACCTGTCGCCTCCCAAGATCATGTCGTCAACATGCAAGGCAATAGTGCCAGAAAGATTACCTAGGTGATGATACCAAAACACACACGGATCCAGTTCACTTTGTCGCATGCCACATTGTTTCAACGTTTTGCACATGGAATGCCACCACCTCAAAGGCGCATCATTCAACCCATACACGCATTTCTTTAGTTCCACAAGCGAACCCTCTGGAACCCCTGGCACACCATCTTTGGGCAGCCGAATGAACAAAGGACCATTCTTTCTTTGGAACATGTCCCCTTGAAGAAATGCACCTTCCACGTCCGCAATTTCCAGTAACCAGTGTTTTGAAGCAAGCAGTTGAAGCACCACGGCCAGACCGTCGGCTGACAGTGTTGGGCTTTGTCTCTCAAGCACATCCAGGTCAGGATCTTGAAAACCTTTTATAACCCAGCGACATTTGATGTCATAGTCACTGCCAGACTCATGAACTTTTTTTGTTTTGACAAAACGCGACTCAATGATTCTTTTCCGATCCGTCTGCTCCAAAATTCTTTGCGCTTCTTGTCCAGTATGAACCTTGATTGCATCTGCTTTCAAGAGTTTGTCCCATTCGCTCATTTTTCCCACGCGCACTCTCTCCTGATCTGCTGTACTCTGCAAGTCTTTATCTTTCAGCTCAGCATGCTTCTTGTCCTGCGTCATGAAGCATTCCAGGTGTTCAGCCAGTATCTTTTCATGTCTCTTCATCTCATCAGTTGTGGTCCAGGGAGCCACCTCATAGACCTCGTTAGTCTCATTTAGGACTGAAATCTCGTTTTGCACTGTAGATCTTGCATTTCGAATATTTCCTTGATCCAGGATCTCTGTAGATCGGCGAAGTGCCTGCGTCAATTCAGTTGGTTCATATCGTTCTCGGTGAGGTTCAGTTCGGACTGGGCCATACGACCTGTCCACCGCATCCGATGCACTACCAGGGTTGCGCACCGCTGCGCCAGTCGCTCCTTCTGCCGCTCCTTCAACTTCCATGTCTAGAGCTTGTTCCAGATCCAGTGACTGGCTCTGGCTCTCATCTTTAGTTGACTCTTCATTCACTTCGCTGTGATCTTCATCATTTGCCACTCCTTCATCCCCGCTCTCTCTTCCTCATCAACCTCCATGTTGCCTGCCACTTGTCTCGGCTGGCTCTGTGGATTATGAGGCAAAGGAGGCGACCCTTCTTTGGTGATGTCGATGAACGTTCTGGCTCCTCTGTTGGCTCCTCTCCCAGCTGATTTCAGAGCTTCTGGAGGAACAAATCGAAGAGCAGCTTCATGTTCTTCTGACACAGCTTGAAGTTGTACAGGGGAGCATCTCAACACTTTGTTGCCATGAGCAATCCACAGTTTCGAGCTGTCAATCTTGCCAATGACCCGAGCGGGTCCTTTCCAAATACCATACTTCTCACTCTCCTTTGACACACGCCAGTAATACACATAGTCACCAATGTCAAATTCAGGTTGAGGCCTCGAGCTATGTTCAGTTGCCCTCTTCACTTTATCAACATTGTCCATCTCAACCATTGCCCGTCTGGCTGCCAGTCGGATCTCAGTAGATCTGAGGCATGCATCATTTGGGTGGTATTCCGCCATTCCTTGAAGATATGTGCTATTTGCATGTGATATCCCAGGCAGTCGAATGTCACAACCAAATACATGTTGCATAGGACTGAATCCATGCTTTCTCGTCATCATATTCTTGGCGGCATTGACATGATCCGCCAGTTCTTCCAGTTCCTCTTTTGTTCTTGGCTGGGTCTCATCAAACGCTTTCAGAAAAAATTGTTTCCAGATTCCACCGTGTCTTTCGCATCGGCCATTTTGGTGAGGAGAGTAAGCAGCAGTCTTGTCAACAAACGTGTTGTCATGGTCAAACCCTTCTTGCATCTCACCATCAAACTCAGTTCCGCCATCTGTCAAAACTCGAACTGGTGCACCTGCCCACTTGAGCCAAGACTGACGATATGCTCTCCGGACTTCCTTCGTGCTGGCACCGTTCCAAAGTGGACTACAAATCTGAAAGCCAGTACCCTCACAATAGACATTCAGCATCTTCAGTTTCTTACCATTGTAGGGAATTTCAAACGTGTCCATGCTCAACTGTTGGTTGAATCCTTCAGTCCTTCTGGTACTAGTAACCGGTCTGTGACCAGTCAGTCTTCGTGAGCTACATGTCGCACACCGAAGTTCTTTGGCAAACTTGATAGCTTCTTCACTAGCATTAGCACTCTTCAACAAATGAATGAACCGCTCACGACTGGGATGTCCAAGATTCACATGAGCCCTACGAAGCTTGACTCTCATGTTCGCAGCCCTCTCCTCTTGACTTTGGGGTCTCAGATCTCCCGAAAAAACTTCCATGACTTGATTTCGAACTTCTTTCCTAGCCAAGCTAACAATCTTCTCAACAAGTCCTTTGGGATAAACCTGAGCACACACTGACCGGTTCACCCAAACACCCCCACACTTGCACTGACCCTCGATGGCTTGGTGATTGTGGTTCCCATCACATTTTCGTTGCAACAGGTACCCAAACTTGGAATTGGTCAAGAATCTGGTGCCCTTTTTATAAAACCTTTTGTTTTGGGGGTCCTTCAATCCAAACATGCATTGATCAGCCCTGATTTCATGAACATCGGACATGTTTTTCACCTTGACAACCGATTCTTCATTCCAGCTGTCGGCCCCACTTGGATGTTCAAACAGGAAAATGCGTCCCTCGCTATGTTGCAGAACCGCCAGTTCCATCGCAAATTCCAACAGCACAACACCCTCGATTCTCTTCCTCTCTCTCTCTCTCTGGTCACATCTGTATTTGCTGATACGAAGCATTTGAGAGAAAGGACCACAAGGGGGAGATATGACAAGAACCCTGGGTTTCTGTTTTTTGATTTCCTCACGACATTTCTTCCTATGATCACTTCTGAGAAAATTCCATCCCCCGTACCCAGATCATACGATTTCCCCCCTCTCAGTCCCATTTTGTTGGCTTGTGGAACAACCCGTGGATTGGAAAACGCTTCTCCTACATCAACCTGTCCATGGTCAAGCTGAACATGAAAAATGTCATGACTTTCCTCGTGCGTGTGTTTTTCATGGTCATGATCACATGTGTCGATGTCTTGCATGTTTCTCATGAGTTCTTTCCTGACTCTCTTGCTCATGACGCCGCAACACTTTTCTTTTTCAGGCCACGCTTCATCACTGCGCTCCTTCCATATTGTCTGAAGATCATCCGCCGTCTTCACACTACGCTCTACATGTAGGTCATGTTCATCACAAACTTCGAGAGCATCGCCGGGTTCATCTGGTTGAGATGCATGCTCATTTCCTTCTCGCGAATGATCTGGTTGCGGTTCATCTGACCCACCATCTGACACCAGGCCTGCATGGCCTTCTCGTGCTTCTGGGCTGACTCCGCCTCCGAAATCATGGACCAGTGATCCACCTCCATTTCCTCTGATCCTCTCGGGGCTCCACGTGTCTTCAAGGACTTGGGCACGTTCCTGGCCTCCTTCATTCCAGGAAGTTTGGTCGCCGGAGTGCATGGTGGCCCCATATTCATCATGATGCCGGGAGTCGGTGAGAATGGCATCTGTATCTCCATCCTGTACTTGTTTTCGTCCATGCGGATCTTCTTCCTGTTGTCTCGGTAATGGACGTAGACCCTCAGCCTCTGCATCTCCAGGCAACTGTCCTGATTGATATGAGCCCGGACCCAGCGCACGTAGCTCTTGTCCTGCAGGTAGGTGCGTTCCACCGTCCAGAACAGCTTGTTCTTCGCGTACTTGCCCTCCTTGAGCACTGTGTTGGCTGGCACTGGAGAGATCATCCCATCTTCTGGAGAATCTGGAAAGTCGTCCAATGCTTTCTCGTCCATGCGTCTGCTTCTGAGCCTGTTGGAGGTTTGTCATCATCTGGTTCACCATGTACATCTCGGCTTCGTTGGATGTGGAGCCCGGTGTTGGACTGCTGGTCCAGCCCCCGCCACCGAAGTAGGCTGCCATGGCTGCTAGTGCTACGTTCTACAAGTCTATCCTCCAGGCTCTCTTTTTCGAGACGCTCGAGGTTTGAAATATCAAACGAACGTTCTTCTGACTTCTTGCTTTTTGTTTCATCACAACCAGCAATCAAACAATCTCTACGGACAACACCAAAGTCAAACATCGGAATCGCATAGTGTCCCCGCTCAGTCTCCCCAAGGCGGACTTCAACACCGAGTCTACCAAACCAAGCACTATCACTACCAAGATCCAACCTGACTTTCATGTCCCGCAAAAACTCTTTTGACAATAACAAAGGAGTGCATTTCCCTTCATTCGGAAGAATCGAGGCTTTCAATGCAAAATGCTTTCCTCCAAGACAAGCTGGCAGAACTGCAATCTCTTTAGAAACTAAGGTACCTGAGTTGCCAAATCTAAAGGAAAATTCACCAGGAACCTTTCTGACCTTGTAGCCTTGTTTCATGAGATGGCGCTCTAATCTGCTCAGCGTGTATTCTCCAATGAGTGTGCGTCGGCATGCCGTGTCTGGCACGGCGTTCGTCTCAAGAATTGAATCAAAATCTACTGAGTCCGGTTCAACGCTCAGTACTTCTTCTTCGAAAACTCGAAAACTTCCATGTGTGGGGCTCTTCGCTGGCTGCACCACTGTGACCGTGGTCTTCAAGTCCTCGCCATGGCGCTGCTGGTTTCCCGTGGCATGTGTGTCTGAGAACCCATCTTGCTGCACATCTACGCTGGTCTTCCAGCTCTTGGCAACCGGAGGCTTGTCCTTCAAGGACTCCCAGAACTCAGCACCATCGCTCCCTGTCTCCTCCATGATCCACACTTCGGCGGAATGTGCCTCCGCGGTCTTCCTCGACTTTGGAATTCTTGGCTGCCTCTTCTCAGGGCACTCCCTCTTCCCAATGTCCTGTCTTCCGACAGTAGTGGCACTGGTTTTGCTCTTCAGAACTTCAAGCTTGCCTCGGACTGTGCCCGAGAGTCTCCACTGGCTCGGATCATCCTTGCCAGCAGGTGCAGTGAATCCGCGCAGCTTCTTCTTTCTCCATAAGCTTTCTACGGATCTCTGTTTAGCTCTCAAAAAACATCCAGGGCATCCTCTTCATCTCCCCCGGACTGGTAGGGATCGGTGATCACCTCCAGAACTTCTTCTAGATTGTCACCCTCTTCCACAAAGCTGCCAACAGCTCCAGGGCTAGACTGCATGTCTTCTGTCTGAAACACTTCTTTTTGAGACTTTGCTGATCCCCTTCCTTCTGGAAAGATGCCTCTGACATTCGCCAGCACCTCCTTGACTTCCAGGCTCCCTTTGGTAGCCGTCATAACAAGGCTTTCCTGCGTATTGTCAAGACGAAGCTTTCTCAAAAGAAAAAACCCTTGAACCTCCTTGGGCAGAGTCACATTCTGCTCCTTCAGTTTTCTCAGCGCAGCATCAAACCTGGCAATGAATTGCTGGAATGTCTCTCCTGGCTTGATGCTAAGCTCGTAGAAGAAGCCCTTGAGCGCCTGCTGCATCAAGTCTCTAGGTTGTGGCAAGTACTTCTCGTCAAGGACCTTGAAGATCTCTTCGTCTCCACCTTCTTTCACTAAGGTGTCAACATCTATTGTCTCCAAGAGAGACTCTGCTTCTCCCTTCACATACTTCATGAGTCTAGCTCCAAACTTGGCTGCCGTCACTGTCGACGGAAGGCCCGCCAGCATCAATCTGGCTCGTCTCTTCCACAGTCTATACTGTGATGGATCTGAGCCGTCAAACGTATCGAGCTTTCCATCTTCGTCCGCAGCCGAGCTCGTTGCCATGGCGTCGCCCTATTGATCAGGGCTCCGCTACCACTGTGACCCTCAATGGAGTCACAGTGGTGCAGAGATCGACCTTTTTCTACGAAGCTTAAGCCCCACACGCTCAGCACCTCACAATCAGATGTGAACGACATCAACATGGGATAGTACCGCACAAGGCGGTGGCGGAAGTTTCAACAATAGGAAACCTATAGGAGAGGTTGGTGGTTGTGAATCAGGGATGGCAGAGCGAAGCCACTGATGGACTGAAAGGTGCTTGAGGTCTCCTCTTTTTCTCTCTCTGTCTCTGACTATCTACCCACTTACCTACCTATCTATCTATGTATCTATGTATCTATCTATCTATCTATCTATCTATCTGTCTATAGATCTATCTCTCTCTCTTTCATCTAATTACCTAGCTACCTATCTATCTATCTATCTACCTATCTATCTGTCTATCTATCTATCTATCTACCTATCTATCTATCTATCTACCTATCTAAATATCTATCTAATTTATCTATCTATCTATCTCTCCCTTTCATCTGTCTATCTGTCTACCTGTCTACCTGTCTATCTATCTATCTATCTTTCTATCTATCTATCTATCTATCTGTCTACCTGTCTATCTGTGGTGCAGTGTCATTCAGTGTAATGTAGTGTGGTGTAGTGGAGTGTGGCGGAATGTAGCGTAGTGTAGTGTAATGTAGTGTAGTGTAGTGCAATTTAGTGTAGTGGAGTGTAGTGGAGTGTAGTGGAGTGTAGTGGAGTGTAGTGGAGTGTAGTGGAGTGTAGTGGAGTGTAGTGGAGTGTAGTTGTAGTTGTAGTTGTAGTTGTAGTGCAATGGAGTGTAGTGTAGTGTAAGGTAGTGAAGTGTAGTGGAAGATGGTGTAGTATAGTGTAATGTAGTGTAGTGGAGTGCAGTGTAGTGTAGTGTATTGTGATGTATTGTAGTGTAGTGTAGTGGAGCGTAGTGTAGTGTAATTTAGTGTGGTGTAGTTTAGTGTAGTGGAGTGTACTGGAGTGTAGTGTAGTGTAATGTAGTGTGCTGGAGTGTAGTGTAGTGTCCTGGAGTGTAGTGTAGTGTAATGTAGTGTGCTGGAGTGTAGTGGAGTGTAGTGTAGTGTAATGTAGTGAAGCGAAGCGACATCTGAACCTCCAAAAGTGGTCCGAACCCCTGGTGTTTTTAACATTTCGACTTCGAAAGGTGCTTCGCGCCACAACGGCGTGCACTTTTTCGACATCTGAACCTCCAAAACTGGTCCGAACCCCTGGTGTTTTTAACATTTTGACTTCGAAATGTGCTTCGCGCCACAACGGCGTGCCCTCGCCCTTGCGCTTGCCCTCCGCTCACTTTTTTTTCGACATCTGAACCTCCAAAACTGGTCCGAACCCCTGGTGTTTTTAACATTTTGACTTCGAAATGTGCTTCGCGCCACAACGGCGTGCACTTTTTCGACATCTCAACTGCCAAAAGTGGTCCGGAGCTGGTGTGTTTTGTACATTTTGACTTGGAAACGTGATTCGCGCCACAACGGCGTGCAATTTTTCATCTCTCATCTGGCCAGATGGCTCTGCACCCGCCGCTTTAGCGAGCCTACTTTTTCGACCCTCCGGAGCCACAAATCATTGGAAAACACAAGGTGTTTCGTGACTTTCCTACCTTTTCACGATGATGGACAATGTGCAATCATGAGTTCAGATTGGAAACTGGTGTGTGTCTCTTTCAACCTCCATGCTCTGTAACCAGCATGAAGTAGCTATACATCTTCGAATTGGGTTCTGTCTTCGGCCTATCTTGGGCCCATGTTGTGCCTATGTTGGCCCTATGTTGGCCTATGTTAGCCCTAGCTTGGCCTATGTTGGCCCTGTCTTGGCCCTATGTTGGCCCCATGTTGACCCATCTTAGGGCCTATGTTGAAAGACCTCCAAGATGCCAATTTTTCCTTCCCGGACCCTTCCGCGGAACCAAAACCACGTAAAAACCACGTTTTTTTCCCATTTCGCCGACGCAAAAGTTGTGCTCGTCCAAGCGCACAAAACACCGTAAAAAACCAATGTTGTTTTTTGTGACCTCACGCGCGCACGCACGAAACACCGTAAATTAACGGTCGGGCTGGTTCGGGGGTGGGTCGGCGGCAGGGGCGGCCAGCGTATATCCGGCCAGGGGCCCGCCGGGCCCACGTGGTAGGTACGGCAGTTCTCTCCTCTCCGAAGGAGACCCTGCCGCCGACCACCCCCCCCCCGGCAAAAACCCCCCCGCGTTTTACAGTGTTTTTTGCTGTTCCCATTTTTTCCCATTTTTCGGAGTTTGTGGCTCGAGATGGGTCAACATGGGCCAACATAGGCCTTAAGATCGGCCAGCATAGCCTCAAGATGGGCCAACATAGCCCCCAAGATGGGCCAACATAGCCCCAAGATGGGGGCCAACATAGCCCCAAGATAGGCCGCCCATCAAAATATCCTGCGTTTTACAGTGTTTTTTTGCTGTTCCCATTTTTCGGATCTTTTGGCTCAAACATGGGTCAACATGGGCCAACATAGACATCAAGATCGGCTGACATAGGCCTCACGATCGAAGATAGGCCAACATAGGCCAACATAGGCCAACATAGGCCAACATAGCCACAAGATGGGCCAACATAGTTAGGCCCGGAGCTGGCCGTGGCATTGCCGTACGGCAGTTCTCTCCTCTCCGAAGGAGAGAGGGGCCGCCACCCCTACCGCCGACCACCGCCGTAGACCGCGTGTCGCCCTGTGTTTCATGGTGTTTTTGGCTGTTCCCGTTTTTTCCCATTTATGGGAGCATGTGGCTCAAGATGGGTCAACATGGGC
>CAMXCT020006669.1:201699-231699 GCA_947184155.2 Cladocopium goreaui | reverse complement strand
TCCTCGTCGTCCTCCTCGTCCAACTGCGACCCGCGATCCACAGTGTTCTCTGTCGGACCTCAACCACGACCATCCATGCTCAGTGTTCCCTGCCGGACCTCAACCACGACCATCCACGTCAGTGTGCCCTGCCGGACCTCAACCACGACCATCCACGCCCAGTGTTCCCTGCCGGACCTCAACCACGACCATCCACGCACAGTGTTCCCTGCCGGACCTCAACCACGACCATCCCCGCCCAGTGTTCCCTGCCGGACCTCAACCACGACCATCCACGCCCAGTGTTCCCTGCCGGACCTCGTGTAGGAAGATAAAATGTCAGATAGAGTGCCAGAAGATTTGCCAGATAGAATGCCAGAAAATATGCCAGAAGATATGCCAGATAGATATGCCAGAAGATATTTCAGAAGATATGCCAGATAGAATGCCAGATAGAATGCCAGATAGAATGCCAGAAGATATGTCAGAATATATGCCAGAAGATATGCCAGATAGAATGCCAGATAGAATGCCAGATAGAATGCCAGAAGATTTGCCAGATAGAATGCCAGAAGATATGGCAGAAGATATGCCAGATAGAATGCCAAATAGAATGTCAGAAGATATGTCAGATAGAATGCCAGAAGATGTGCCAGTAAGAACATGTATAAATGTCATGGTGGGGATCACACGAAGTAAAGTAATTTTGAAACTTCCGCCACCGCCTTGTGCGGTACTACTGGTAGAAGTAGTAGGAGTAGTAGGAGTAGGAGGAGTAGTAGGAGTAGTAGGAGGGAGCAGGTAGTAGGTAGTAGGTAGTAGGTAGTAGGTAGCAGGTAGTAGGTAGTAGGTAGCAGGTAGGTAGGAGGTAGGAGGTAGCAGGTAGTAGGAAGTAGGAGTTAGGAAGTAGGAAGTAGGAAGTGGTAAGTGGTAGGTGGTAAGTGGTTAGTGGTTAGTGGTAAGAGGGTAGTGGTAAGTGGCAAGTGGAAAGTGGTTAGTGTTTAGTGGTTAGTGGTTAGTGTTTAGTGTTTAGTGGTGCGTGGTGGCGGTGGCGGTGGCGATAGCGGTAGTGGTAGTGGTAGTAGAGTAGTAGTAGTAGTAGTAGTAGTAGTAGTACTAGTAGTACTAGTAGTAGTGGTAGTAGTGGTAGTAGTGGTAGTAGTGTAGTAGTAGTAGTAGTAGTAGTAGTTAAACAGTTAGTAGGTAGTAGGTAGGTGGGTAGGTAGGTAGGTGGGTGGGTGGGTAGGTAGGTAGGTAGGTAGGTGGTGGTAGGTGTTAGGCAGGCAGTAGTAGGCAGTAGTAGGTGGTAGTAGGTGGTAGTAGGTGGTAGTAGGTAGGTGGTAGTAGGTGGTAGTAGGTAGGTAGGTGGTAGTAGGTGGTAGTAGGTGGTAGTAGGTGGTAGTAGGTGGTAGTAGGTGGTAGTAGGTGGTAGTAGGTGGTAGTAGGTGGTAGTAGGTGGTAGTAGGTGGTAGTAGGTGGTAGTAGGTGGTAGTAGGTGGTAGTAGGTGGTAGTAGGTAGTAGTAGGTAGTAGTAGGTAGTAGGTAGTGGTAGGTAGTGTTGGTAGTGTTGGTAGTGTTGGTAGTAGTGGTAGTGGCACGGGGGTCGCATTTGCCCCTACCTCATGTGGGGTTGCACTTGCCCCTACTCGAGGTGGAGGTAGGGGCGAACGTGGCCCTAGGGTAGGGGCGAATGTGACCCGACCGCGTTTTGCGTGGCGGGCGCAATAGTTTCAGAGTCTCGAAAGGATCTTTTTCCAGCTGTGACAGTCAGCTACGACGTCTTTTTCAAGTGTTACGTAGTAACATCCATTTCAAGTAACTCCCAAAGCGTTGTGGATGCCACGTTGTAACATCCATTTCAATCAACTTCCAAGACGCTCTGGATGCTACGTTGTAACATCCATTTCAAGCAACTTCCAAGACGCCCTGGATGCTACGTTGCAACATCCATTTGAAGTCCCTTCCAAGACGCTCTGGATGCTACGTTGTAACATCCACTTGAAGTCACTTCCAAGACGCCCTGGATGCTACGTTGCAACATCGACTTGAAGTCCCTTCCAAGACGCTCTGGATGCTCTGTTGTAACATCCATTTCAATTTTTCAATCAACTTCCCAGACGCTCTGGATGCTACGTCGTAACATCCATGATAAGCAACTTCCAAGATGCTCTGGATGCTACATTGTATCAACCGTGTGAAAGGCAAGTGACCCCGTGACCCCCTAACCCATGTCCCCAAGCCCCCCCTAGCCAATGTCCCCAAGTCCCCCCTAAATGCACCTTGTCCCCAGGTCAAACCAGAAAAGGTTGTCTGAGGTATTCTATGGAAAGGATTGCGAGGTAGGGGCAAAATGGGGCGAATGTGACCCTGGGGTAGGGGCGAATGTGACCCCCCTGCTGGTGGTGGTGGTGGTGGTGGTGTAGCAGCAGCAGCAGCAGTAGCAGGAGCAGGAGGAGTAGCAGTAGGAGTAGGAGTAGCAGTAGCAGCAGTAGTAGCAGTATTAGCAGTAGTAGTAGTAGTAGTAGTAGTAGTAGTAGTAGCAGAAGGAGCAGTAGCAGGAGCAGGAGTAGCAGCAGGAGTAGCAGTAGCAGCAGCAGCAGCAGCAGCAGTAGTAGTAGTAGTAGTAGCAGGAGTAGTAGTAGTAGTAGTAGTAGTAGTAGTAGTAGTAGTACTAGTAGTAGTAGTAGTAGTAGCAGTTGTTGTAGTAGTAGTAGGAGTAGTAGTCGTCGGAGGAGTTGGTGAAGGTATTTACCAGGCAAAATGATATGCACGATCTAGAATGATCACAAATATGTGAAAGCAACCAGAATGGGATATTACCAATTGATGATTACGGATCTCAGCAAACACGGGACTGACAAACGATCGTGGGTATGAACCAACAACGGGGATCATTTGTGTGCTTACACAAATTCTTCACATTCAATTTCCGCTCTTTGATGCTCTGTTGTTGTACTCATGCAGGTTTTGGGGTTCCCCCGATTCCGGACATCCCCACCTTTGAGCCTCCGTTGGTTAGCCTCAAGAAACTTTGCTCCGGTACGTTTATGAGGCACACACACACATATGCTGCATACTGAACTTTAGCCCCACGACAGCAACTTTCATTTGGTTTCAACTTTCATCCCCAAACCGATGCGTTTGTAGGGGATCTGTTGCCATTGAGAATCCATTTTATAACCAGTCATCGAATCATTCCAAGACAGCTTCTGCTGCCGGCGCGCTCATTTGTGGGTGGATTCAGGCACTCAGTCCAGAAGCTTTGCAAAAGCAGGTCGCTGATCTGCGTGTTGAATGTTGAAAAGACAGGGGTTGACACAGGATGTTCGACCTTTTTTATTGAACAAAGTGCTTTGGACACTACGTATCAAAATTTCATAGTGCTATGCCATAAGTTTACAAAAATTATAGGTATGACCGGTCTGCGCTGCACATTGATAGAGGTGAAAGCTGTCCTACCCGGCTTCGAGCCACATGCACTAGAGGTGCGTCATTCGTGGCTGTTCATTTCCACTCAAAATCAGACTCAAATTTGAAGACATTTAAAGCCATTTCCTTTCAGACATGAAATCCGAGACTTAGACGAGACATGTTTTTCAGAAAACGAAAGACATGCTGTGCAGGGACAGCCGAAGGAACCGCGTCCACCCGTCCCAGCTCAGGAGCTGAGCACATTTGCATGTCAAGTTCATGTCGAAATTGAGCACGAACTTACTGTAATTCATACATACTCCACTCTCACTGTATCTAGATCGATTCATTCTGCAATTTCATGCCCATGTGAATAGACTACCGTCGAGAAAGGCTCTTGTGCGGTTGGAATATAGCGATGTATGACAATCTGGTCGCAGATACTTTTTTGACCAGACGGGTAAAGATAGAAATCCCTGCGACAGGAAATGCCACCAAAAGAGGAGGAACCACAATCCAAAGAAGAGGCTCAGCCGGTCTTGAAGCAGGCACGCCAGGGGTGATTTCTTTTTATTGACGATTTTCGCTTATGCTTTTTGAATTCTACATCTTTGTCCTGTCTATTTTGTGCATTATTGTCCTTACTGGAGCACTATTCAGTTCATTTCCAGATCTTCTACTCTATTGATTCCAGATGTATTGATCCTCCCAGTTTTGCTACAGTTTGCTCTCACCTGAGCGTCAAGAGGGGGCTATTGTGCGGTTGCAAGCTGACACCCAGACGAGTGAAGATAGAAACCCCTGCGACAGGAAATGCCACCAAAAGAGGAGGAACCACAATCCAAAGAAGAGGCTCAGCCGGTCTTGAAGCAGGCACGCCAGGGGTGATTTCTTTTTATTGACGATTTTCGCTTATGCTTTTTGAATTCTACATCTTTGTCCTGTCTATTTTGTGCATTATTGTCCTTACTGGAGCACTATTCAGTTCATTTCCAGATCTTCTACTCTATTGATTCCAGATGTATTGATCCTCCCAGTTTTGCTACAGTTTGCTCTCACCTGAGCGTCAAGAGGGGGCTATTGTGCGGTTGCAAGCTGACACCCAGACGAGTGAAGATAGAAACCCCTGCAACAGGAAATGCCACCCAAAGAGGAACCACAATCCAAAGAAGAGGCTCAGCCGGTCTTGAAGCAGGCACGCCAGGGGTGATTTCTTTTTATTGACGATTTTCGCTTATGCTTTTTGAATTCTACATCTTTGTCCTGTCTATTTTGTGCATTATTGTCCTTACTGGAGCACTATTCAGTTCATTTCCAGATCTTCTACTCTATTGATTCCAGATGTATTGATCCTCCCAGTTTTGCTACAGTTTGCTCTCACCTGAGCGTCAAGAGGGGGCTATTGTGCGGTTGCAAGCTGACACCCAGACGAGTGAAGATAGAAACCCCTGCAACAGGAAATGCCACCCAAAGAGGAGGAACCACAATCCAAAGAAGAGGCTCAGCCGGTCTTGAAGCAGGCACGCCAGGGGTGATCTGTATGTCAGATTTGTTTAGATATGTTTTTCATTCATGTATCCGACTCTAGTTTATACATTTCTTAAGTTGCAGCTTTTGTTGCTTCCAGCTTTATTGGTGGGCAATGAACAGACAAGGAAACCGAGCTTTGGACACCTTGATGATGATGACATTCTGAACCCTCCAATGTTGAAGGGCTCTTGCATCAGCAAGTGTTGTGTGGAGGAACTGCAATCTAGAGCCACTCTTGACATGGTGCAAGGCTTTGTTCCAATCCTGAAAGAGCATGTAGTGGACCCATCAAGTGGATATCCAATTCATCCTCAACTGCTTGTAAAATTTTGTCAAAGACTAATTGGAAATCCACTTGACGGGTCGAACAGGGATTTTTTTTTTACTACTTTTATGCAGCATGGATAGAACAAGCGAGCTTCGATTCCCCAATTCCATGCATATCAGAACTGAACAGTTTATAAATCAACAGATGGGATGCAGAAAGGTTCTTATACTCTGTCTTCTCCACAACCTTTCCATGGTGATGAAGTCGGTATATAGAATATAGATGAATATAGTATATATATATATATATTGATCTCCAACTGTCGATTGGCTTCCAGGTTCCTGGGGAAAACAGCCAAGCCTCGGCATCTCGGTTCGAGCTGGTCCATTTTTCTGCTGATCCAGTCTAATTGTGATTGCTAATGACATCCCCCATGTATAGCTCACTATAAAGTGGACATCCTTTGCGCTTATAAAGTGGGTTTCCGGTCGCCACTTTATATACCGACAATGGGGGATAAAGCCGTGTTTTGCGCGAGAAACATGCCCTTGGACCTGGACCTGGATAGATGACTTTATAGCAACATTGGCTTTCCAGTTTATACCCGGCTGGTTCCCCACAAGGAAACGACTCAATATATGCGGCAATGCATTTTATAGACCGTTGGTTCCCTTCAAAGAATGGCCATAATATGTCACACCATCCACTTTATAGAAACATGTCTCCCCAATGATTTCGGGCCAATATCTTTCTGTTGGGGCTGTATACATGGCAAAGCACTTTATAGAGTGAAACTTGCCCTTTAAGAAGAAGAATTTGTGCTGCATCCAGGGCACTTTATAGAAAGAAAATTGCGGCAGAGCATTTTATAGAGTCATGAGATACATCACCCAAATCACTTTATAGAGCTGCCCAGGACCCCATTCACCCTGAGGACCCCTTTCAAGGGAAATCTTCTTCTCTATAAAGTGGCCAGTCCAGGAAAAACCCCTGAAAAAACAGAATCTATGTTGGACTGGCCACTTTATACCCCCTCCCCCAACAGAGAATGCCTCTATAAAGTGGCCAGTCCAGGTAAAACCCCTGAAAAAACAGAATCTATGTTGGACTGGCCACTTTATGCCAGTCCAGGTAAAACCCCTGAAAAAACACATTTTTACCTGGAATGGCCACTTTATACCCCCTCCCCCAACAGAGAATGCCTCTATAAAGTGGCCAGTCCAGGTAAAACACCTGAAAAAACACATTTTTCCTGGAATGGCCACTTTATACCCCCTCCCCCAACAGAGAATGCCTCTATAAAGTGGCCAGTCCAAGTAAAACCCCTGAAAAAACACATTTTTACCTGGAATGGCCACTTTATACCCCCTCCCCCAACAGAGAATGCCTCTATAAAGTGGCCAGTCCAAGTAAAACCCCTGAAAAAACACATTTTTACCTGGAATGGCCACTTTATACCCCCTCCCCCAACAGAGAATGCCTCTATAAAGTGGCCAGTCCAGGTAAAACCCCTGAAAAAACACATTTTTACCTGGAATGGCCACTTTATACCCCCTCCCCCAACAGGGAATGCCTCTATAAAGTGGCCAGTCCAGGTAAAACCCCTGAAAAAACACATTTTTACCTGGAATGGCCACTTTATACCCCAGCCAGTGGGCTCCAGGACTTCGACCCGGAAACGGAAGGGCTGACAACAAGGTAAAGGGGGAAAACTACAACGGAGAGGTACAACGGGAAGGCTACCACAAGAAAATGAGACATGTCACGTTTATATACGTTTATTGTTTTCAATGTGTCATATAGATTGGCAATGATTGGTATATTGAATATGTTGTAGATGTATTTTGGAACATATGTATACCTATGATTCACACATCAATATAAATATATATAAATCATAAACACATGCCAAACCAAAAACTTTTAGCTGAGTATTGTATTCCCAATCTGTTGGCAAATGTCCAGCCGATTCACCATGCGTGACCCAACAAGATTCAAACTATGGATTGTTTACTTTTGAAAAAAAAAACTGGGTGAATCTACGTATATCTATGACGACAATCTCCCAAAATCATCCTAAAAATCTATGGACACCTATGGACCAAAACCACGGCCACATGCCCATCCTCTATAAAATGGTTTGCAAGAAAGTTCAGCTCTACAAAGTGGCTTGATCACGTCATTTCTGGCAGCCCCACCCTCTGTATAAACTGGCCGGTCCATGCCCATCCTCTATAAAATTGTTTGCAAGAACCAGTAAAAAAATATTTTCGAAAGTAAACAATCCATAGTTTGAATCTTGTTGTGTCACGCATGGTGAATCGGCTGGACATTTGCCAACAGATTGGGAATACAATACTCAGCTAAAAGTTTTTGGTTTGGCATGTGTTTATGATTTATAATTTATCTATATATTTATATTGATGTGTGAATCATAGGTATACATATGTTCCAAAATACATCTACAACATATTCAATATACCAATCATCGCCAATCTATATGACACATTGAAAACAATAAACGTATATAAACGTGACATGTCTCATTTTCTTGTGGTAGCCTTCCCGTTGTACCTCTCCGTTGTAGTTTTCCCCCTTTACCTTGTTGTCAGCCCTTCCGTTTCCGGGTCAAAGTCCTGGAGCCCACTGGCTGGGGTATAAAGTGGCCATTCCAGGTAAAAATGTGTTTTTTCAGGGGTTTTACCTGGACTGGCCACTTTATAGAGGCATTCTCTGTTGGGGGAGGGGGTATAAAGTGGCCATTCCAGGTAAAAATATGTTTTTTCAGGGGTTTTACTTGGACTGGCCACTTTATAGAGGCATTCTCTGTTGGGGGAGGGGGTATAAATAGCCATTCCAGGTAAAAATGTGTTTTTTCAGGGGTTTTACCTGGACTGGCCACTTTATAGAGGCATTCTCTGTTGGGGGAGGGGGTATAAAGTGGCCAGTCCAACATAGATTCTGTTTTTTCAGGGGTTTTACCTGGACTGGCCACTTTATAGAGAAGAAGATTTCCCTTGAAAAATTCCTCAGGGTGAATGGGGTCCTGGGCGCGCCGCGCGCGCGCGCGCCAAAAAGGTGTCAAAATTGGAGCCATTTTGGCGCGCGCGCGCGCGCGCGGCGCGACCAGGACCCCCTTCACCCCAAGGACCCCTTTCAAAGGAAAGTGTGTTAGAGGCATTCTCTGTTGGGGGAGGGGGTATAAAGTGGCCAGTCCAACATAGATTTGGTTTTACCATAGATTCTGTTAACGACTTCGATATAGATATTTGTCTGGCTGTCGGTTTCGTTCGGTTTCGAAGTCATTCGAAGTCTTTTGGGTTCCCCATCGATGAGATCGATGATATTCCCCCAAGGTTTGAACGTGGCCCCTCAACTTTATCGATGCTGCCATCGTCGCGATTAAGAAAATCATCGCTACTACAACGATCGTTGTTTAGCCGGAAATCCACATTATAGTGCCACTGTTCTGCACAAGTATTACTATCTGGATGTTCGGCATCTCACTTTATAGTCATGGGACATGTTCACAAGTACCCTCAAAAACCTGCATCGAGTTTTATGTTTTTACGCGGCCAGGCGACTTTATACAAACGTTGGATTTTGACTTTATAGACAAAACATGTTGGCTTTCCACTTTATAGACTCCAGACATGTGGCCATTCCAGTTTATACCAGGCTATTCTCTATAAAGTCGGCCGCAAAGCATCTAGCGGGCTATACATGGGGGATCTAATGACATAATTGACATATAAAACATAATTGACATATAAAACATAACATAATATAACATCATACACAACATCATATAGTTCTATGTAACTGTAATAATGATACATAACACTTTTTAACAAATTACTGTTACCACTTATTACCATCCTTTTTTCGAGTTATGCGGTAGATAGGGCAGGTCAGCTCTGACCGTGGACTGAGGTGCAATCCAGGCAGTGCGGCTGTGTGAATGACGGGTTTCTATGTTTGTATAGCTTTCCACAAAAGGCATAGGATGGTTCAGAATGGTTCAGAATGGTTCGGAATGGTTCCAAGATGTTTTGAGTAGTGGCAAGTCCGTCACTTTTTGCTTCCTTGCTGCTTGATGTTTTCCATAGCTGCTACTGTCACTTGTGGGCACAAGGAGGCAATAGCAGTTGTATTCATTTCGGGCCCCAACAACACACTAAAAGATGCGAAAGCAAAGAAAGATACAGTAGTTGAGTTGTTCAAAGCATGGCCATGCGCATCAATCATGAAACATGTCGTTCGTCAATTCATTGGCCTCTCCACTAGAATCTGAATCTCTTACTTAGTTGATCTTAGTTGCAGCAACAAAAAATATAAGTCTGGGAAGGAAGATGTATTCAAGCGTGCACACACACACACCCACATCCAAGTGTTGTCTCGAGACCGTAGCGATGCATTTGAGACTCTGCCACTGCCCCGCAGTTATATGCTTTACCCCGTTTTTGTTCAGCTGAACTGTCGGCGACTAGCGCAATGACTGGAATTACTGCATCCACTTTTGTGCAGCCTGCTGATTTTGCAAAGGAGCTGCAGCAGTATCTTGGCGATAAATCAGGTGGACCGGTAAGGAATGTCATGAATCTAAGAGCGTCGCATCCTCTGGTCCTCGATCGATCATCCCAGAGGGTAAATCAATCCAAATCAAATGCTGTTTTCCCCAAGAGTACAAATTCCTTTTGATTCTTGCAAGAGTTCAGATCATTCAGCCCCAGCAGCAACATATCTTCAGAAACTTGGCAGATGTCTCCTTTCCCCTGGGCTCACCAGTTGCACGACGCACAGGAGAGTGACAATGTTCCACGCTGGCGATGAACTGTATTCTGGTGCCTGGCTATCGGACTTCCAAAAAACCGGACTGACTGCGTGGCACGTGTGCACTGAAAAGCTGCGGGTTGGCCCATTGACGAGTTGCGATGGTGAGCTGTTGCAGGCCTTTTGCGCCCAAACTTTGGCACGATTAGCGCGTGCCTTCGCTAGCCATTTCGATGTGAACTCACAAAGATCTGCCAGAGATACCTTGGAGGCTTTACTAGCAGTGCATGCCTATGGACAAACCTTGGTGTGGAAGCAACTAGCATTGGCATTGGCCTGTGCAGAGTGACCAATCTGAAATTGGCCAGCACGTTTACCTTTTCAATCCTTGTCACAATTTTCTCAGAAGCTTCACAATTCATGGTATTTTGATGGGGTCGGGCAAAAAAAAGTGCAAATCACCATGGTTCTTCTTGTTGCTTTTGCACCGTTCCCATGTGCACCACTTCTCAAAGCAAGGCTTTGGCTTGGTACTTGGGCGGCTGCTGCATCTCTGAACACCAGTCTTCCAGCTCCTCATCTAGATTTTCAGCTTTAAGTAGTTGTCTTTCGTAACAAACTAAAAAAACACGGTAGCATTCTTCCATGCCTTTTGCAAGTTCATACATTCCAATTAAAGGGCTCAAGGGCTAGCTGCGGACGACTCCCTCAACTAGCGAGCACCACGATGTTTTGAGGTTTTTCACATCTTTTCATTAAAACCCTCGATCTGCACAGCTCGGCCTTCCTCAAAAGGCCACAGTGAGACGAGAGCTGTTGGTGTTGCCTGCTGAGCTCCTTTTCGACTCCAAGGCGGGCAGAGGATCCACTACATCCACGGATGTCCACGGGGACAGGATCTCAACGATCATGATGATTTCATGAAGTTTTCTTATTATTTTACTACTATAGTACTATTTTATCCCCGTATCATATCCCACTTTGAGAATGTTTGCCCATCATGGCAGTTGCACCTGTTCTTGTTGATTTCTCAAACCAATGGGTCGATTTCGCTCTTTCTTAGTGCTCCCATTGACAGGGTGCCCTTGGTGCCCTATCAGGCCTTACCCTTGACCGACAAGGCTGCGCGGCAGCAGGTGGCTGCATCGCTGTTTAGCTCGTGCGATGGGGTCTTCGCCTTTCTGTTGGAAGCACAATCAGATGCAGAGCAGAGCTTTCGGATCCCTGGTCTTGCAGAAGGCATTTGCTAATATGTGGTTGTTTAGTTTTTTATATTTTATATATATATTTATATATATATATATTTTTATATATTTTTATATATTATATATATATTTTTAAATATATTTTATATATTTCATATATTTCATATATTTTATATATTTTATATATTTTATATATTATATATATATTTTATATTGTTTTATGTGTGTTTTATCAATTTTAATATGTGTTTCTTGATCGCCTTGTGCAGAAGGCAGTTCGCACGAAGGGACCAGGTCAATCTCAAGGGGTTCACTTTAGGCAATTAGGCAATGTGTGTGACTGCTTCGAACACACTTGTGATATCTTGGGATATAGTAACTTACGTAGCTTCTTTCTTCATTCAATGCATTTCAATGCTCTCAAATTTTCTACAGTATTGAGTATTCAGTATTCATTTCAACGTACCGGTACCAGATTTTCGTCTCATTAGGCAGCAAAAACTTGGCAGCAATTGGATATGCAAGATGTTGCACCCTTGGCGCAGCATAGGATACTGAGTGCTTGGTTGCGAGCTGTGCGCAAGGCGCAAATCTGGCTGCCGACCTGTGACGCTGCGCAGCCTCTCAGGCACGAGCATTGAATGCATTGAATGCATTGAATGCATTGAATGCATTGAATGCATTGAATGCATTGAATGCATTGAATGCATTGAATGGCATGCCATATTCCCCTCTAGTTGCAGAGCTTGACGACAACAAGGACTTGTGCTTATGCAGACTTATGCATGTCTGATCCGGCACGGATAAGTCTTGAATGTGAAAGCGACGACGAGCGCATCTCAATTGATCTAGACCAACTAGACCTGATATGACGTCGAGTTTAAGCTCAGTCTCAGAACCTTGCTACAACCGACTCCAGAACCCCGTTCGCCCCATTTCGCAGGCACCTGGCCGGGCACTTGTGCACCATTTTGGCTGCAGCAGAAAGCGCTCCGGCACAGGCGTCGGAGCTCGCGCAACAGCTGGCAAAGTGGAACAGCGCACCACAAGATCCTTGGTGGAACATGTGGAACATGTGGAACTTTGCAAAGTCTGGCGGAACAGTACTTCACGGTAAACTTTTGACATTGGACATTTTTAGATCAGGTGATTTACTTTTGAACTGTCAGGTACTTTAGTTTTTGATGGTTTGAAATCAATCCAACGATCCCTCTTTTCATTGTGTATTAATAAACATGAGAGCTTGAGTTGATGAGGTGACTTCATGCACGGAAAAGGTGGCTTAAACATGCTTAAAATGTGAATCCCTCAAGTTGAAACGGTTTAATTTCAAGGATTGCAAGATGGCCGAAGTCTCACTCAGAAATCACTGCTTTTGTCCCAAACGCTTTCTGAAACCAGACTTTGTGTGCGATGTTTCTGATGCCCAGGAAGTTGCGACGATTCTGAAACCCTTACTGCAGCTGATCATGAAGGACAGTGACTTGTTTTCTTTGGAACTGAATCACATGGGTATCATTGGTCAAGAAAATAAGCAGGAGTTACGCTTCAAATAAAATTGATGATTTTCCGTGAGATGGGGATAGACTCCGGCAACATGCCCATGAAAACGAATGCTCAATCTGGTTGCAGCCACTTCATGCCACTTCTAGATTCCAGTGGCTGGTTTGAAATCTAATTGGAACATCATTTTGCTAAGATCTTCGCTGAGTGCCATTAGCACCACTGGGGACTTCTGGAGTTCCAGCCTTTGCTTCTCAAAATGGCTTGGACAAAAGTACCGTACTGCAGCTTTCAGATCGATACGCTATATCCGCCATATAAATGCACAATTTGCACAAGAATATGTGCTGTTACCTTGTGGCTCGGATTGGCTCTTGCAGATCTTCGCGATTTCTAAGCTCTGCGTAAAATCCAGGCGCCGCTCTGATCACTTGAACATTTTGCGTTTCGAATCCAGTTTATTGCAAAACTCCCACAACATGACCTATCTTTCTCAGTCCTGGCTTCAATAGGTTACCTGTCCATACCTGTCCTACATGTCCGGTTTAGAGTGGGTTTTGCAAGTGTTCACAAGATAAGTTGCGCTTCTAGGAATCGGTTTGACTGGGTTGATGTTGAAGGACATTTCTTGCCTGAACGCTGTACGGAAGCATCAGCCACCTCTTGTTTCTCCTTCAGTGTGCCCCCAACAAGGGGAGACCGGAAGACAGGACAGAGGTACATTTCCAAAAAACTAAAGGTACCCAAAAAACAACAAGTGGATTTCTATGATTGGTGTACTGGTGTACTGTTTGCTTTTGGACAAAGTTACATGCTTCGGACCTCGGTGCTTAGGTGACCTCAGCATGGAGATTGTGTCAGAAGATTCTCCGGCGTGGATGTTGTCGCTACTGCAAGTCCTAGCAGAAGATCTCTGGCCCAGAGCTGCCGTGGGCGAAGTCGATCTAGACTCCGAACTCATCGCAAAGCAAGCATTTAAATTGTTGGATACATCATCCGCCACTTGCTCCAGCCAATTAGCAATTGGCTTTGGATGTAGTTTTTCCTTAGAGCAGATTCCCCTCTAATCCCGGGTTTTGCGTTCGTCATTTTTTCACAAAGACGGTCTTGATATGTCTTGATTGTAACCATTTGAAATCCCTTCTTTCGCCAAATTTTGTCCCCACTCTTCACTGATGCGGTCCACTTTTCGAGCCTTTTCCGTCAGGTGCCGTGGCTCAATGCAGACGAGGTGGAGGTGGAGGCATCCATTCAGGCGAGCCCCACCAGCTGTGAACGATGGACTATACATGACTATACAGTAATAGTAGATCTATGTAGATCTATGTAGTAGAATATAATATAGTATACAGTATAACAATAATATATAATAATATAATATTTAGTTCAACAACTCCTGGATATGTAGCCGAGGCTCCCATTATGAAACATGAATCAAATGACCGATCTCAGAAACTAGAAGGTCAATGCCGCAATCTAGTCAATGCCGATGTCGATTTTGCAAAGACGCCAGGTTTGGCACAGCTTCGCAGAGACTCTCCATGCAGCTCTCCGAGCATCCGACGAGTCCGCCTTCGAATCCTCGCGGCGTTCACCAATGTTTGCACATCCTGAGAAGCGAAGCCGAAGAAGTCAAGATCGATGGCACCTCACAGGCCCACAGTGGCCCACAAAAAAGGTTTCGGTTTTGGAAAGTTTGGAAATTTGGTGGTGCCCCCTGTTTAGGGACAATTGGGGACGAAGGGTTCGTGAAATACTTGTACATTGAAATATCGTGAGATTCATGAACCTCATGGCAATTTGTTTCTTGAGATTGTAGAGAGATCTGTGAAATTGTCATGCCGACTAGGTATCTGTTTACCATGATGACCGTTGCAAGCTTGATACTCTCAGAATGGACAATGGATTTGGCAGCCATGGTTCAATTGAGAGTTTTTGCTGTATTTTGTTAAGATTATGCAGAAGATCATCGTTCAACCCCACCCTTGGGCCGTTTTGGGATCTTAGTTCGGTGTTGAGAAACTACAACACCAAGCCTCTGTGAATTTTTCACTTATGCATCCGCCCCTTTAGGCGAACGCCTCAGGGAGGCAACCATGGTGAACCTACTATTTCAGCTATTGGTTCAGAAGCTGCTTGCCCAAGAGTTTAGCACAGTTTAGCCCACCTGCCCTGAAGTTCATATTAGAAGGATTGGGCAAGAAAGACAAGACATTGGGAGTGTGTTGCCCTACATGTAACATGAGTCACAAGAGTGTTTGTTTTTTTGTCGCAACCTGTGGCTAAGGTTGCTGGATTGCATGAGGCTTCCAGAAATCCCAGAAGATGAAGAGGCACTTGAACTCCTCCAACATGCAAGACCCCTTGCAGCACGATTTGCTTTTCCACACTTGAAATTCAAGATATTTCAAGATGTTCATTTTGTGTGGAATCCTTTGTTGGGGAATCATGTGCTGAGAGATGTCTGCGGCCAATCACAGACCTGAATTTTCTGCATTGTTGATCGACATATAAGACATATAGACTAATAGAATCTAATAGACAATCATCAATGACAATCAGATTGATGGATTCTAACTGCACTGTCATATTTCCAGCCCCCTAAGCTGTTCACCTTACTATGCAACTCCTGAGCACTTCACCACCCCATATAAGCAATGTTGTTTCCGTTATGTGGCACCTTCAAACCCTGCTATTCAAGAGTCGTGCGGGTATACGTTAGAATCAGATTTACCCGTCTGGTTACTGGCCTTTGGTGAGCAATTGGAGCAGACTAGTGTTCGACCGCCTCACTGTCATTCTCAATAGAGGTCAACACTTGACATTCCGACCAATCACAGGTTCCAAGAAGTTCTGGAGTTTGGAAACTTCCTGCAACAAAGAATAAGAAACACACTTGTCCTACGAGGAAGGATTTCAAGATATTTCAATGCACCGACACCACCCAAGGACAATCGGTAGAAGCTGCTTTGCGACCGTGGGCGGCATTGCTCACCAACGCAGATACCTGGATAGCAGAGCTTTGGAATCCTCTGCAGGAAGTACAGAACACGTTAGCTGCCATGGGCGAAAATGATGAAGGCTTCATGTCTGAAGCTTGGCTGCAAGGAGAGGGTTTGGCCATGGCCTGCCTGTTCAACTTTGAAGGTTCGGCGATCCGTCAAGGTTTGTTCTTGCTCACCTCGGCATGCAAGAGCAAAGATGAGCAAAGTGCTTGTTGCTGTGTTGGTTCTGCCATGTTCTGCCAAGGTGGAGGTGTCCAGAGACGTGGAAACCGTGATTTGGTTTTTCGGTGCCTTCTGCAGCTGTTTGCCAAAGGATCAGGTTGCTGCGGCTGAAGCCGCGTCTCATGCTGCCCCTGGGCTACAACTTGGCAGGGAAACACTTGGCATGGTATCGATCGGAATGATTGGAATAAGTCGAAATAAGACCTTTGTACGCCAAGTCAGGTGGAATATATAAATCGGTTGAACTGTGCTGTGCTCCAGCTCGGTAAATACAAATGGGAGCCGCTGGAAGCCGACAAAAAGAGAGACGAATGGCAGCCGAAGAGAAGAGAGAAAAAGAAACACTAGAACAGAATGAAGAAAACGAAAAAACAACTCGTCTTTGTTGCGATATACCCAGGTTTCAGCCCTGATTCCGCAAATTCACCAGCTGGATGCGGCCCTTCCGCCCTGGAAAGCTCTATTGTGGTCTTCAGCATCCTGCAGTTGATTTAGTTTGTTTTTTTTTTATGTGTATTCGTATATTATATGTTTGTAGTATTCAGTATCATAGTATTATTCGTATGTTCAGTATCATAGTATTCTGTACGATTCTTGTTCGGTATCCGTAGATGTTTGTCATAACAATGATTGAATTGTTGAATTGTGCTGACCACTCGTATGTTGTCAGCGTGCGATCTCTTCTTCATTTGTTGAGGTAAGTTTAGGCTGCTAGCGCTGAGGTGTGTAGATTTTCGTCTGCGGTGAATTCCAAGCTGCCTGCTGGAAGCGAACCAATTCTCCTGGATTGGATGCTCCTTTGCGAAATTTAGTTCCAAAACCATTGAATTCCATGACAATGGATTCTTGTTGCAACTGGGTTACTTATTATATTCCATTCTTTGATTGTGATGATCGGTTCTTATTGCTATGATTTTGGCTAAAGCACGACCAATCATCAATTAGGGCTATTGAAACTGACCGTTTCTTCTTATTGAACTTCAACGGGTCGGGACCTTTACATGGTCTGGGTGAATCTCAACATGGCGATACTATGCGACACTAATTCATCATGGGGGATGGACATTCATCAATTACATAACAGGATTAGTAGATATTGCTGTAGTACATGTGTATATACCAAGATATATTAATTATATAACATTATATATATGTATATATCAATTATCAATTGACATTAGTGGATACTAATAGAAATTAGTAGATATTATACAATAGATAGTAACAGATGTTAACGGATATTGATATAATAGATATTAATGGATCATAATATATGCAATGCATGTAATGTAATGTAATGTAATGTATATAATGTAATGTAATGTAATGTAATGTAATGTAATATATGTAATGCAATGTAATGTAATGTAATGTAGTGTAATGTAATGTAATGTAATGTATGTATGTATGTATTTATACATTGTGGATATTAATATATATATATACAGTATATATATATATTAATAGGTATTAATGTATATACAGTATACATACATACATACATACATACATACATACATACATACATACATACATACATACATACATACATACATACATACATACATACATACATACATACATACATACATACATACATACATACATACATACATACATACATACATACATACATGACATACATACATGACATACATACATGACATACATACATACATACATACATACATACATACATACATACATACATACATACATACATACATACATACATACATACATACATACATACATACATACATACATACATACATACATACATACATACATACATACATACATACATACATATTATTAGATGTTATATATATATATATATGGATATCATAAGATGTTAGTAGATATGAATATACGTAAACAACTGTTAATAGATATTAGCACATGATAGTACATATGCATATATGCTAGTGGATATCAGTAGTTGTGAATAGATGTGTATATATGTATATATACATATGTATTATAATAGATCTTAATAGATGCAAAACATGTTTGTATATACATGATAATATATGTCATATAATATATCTTAAAAGATGACAGTATATTCACCCCGCTTCGCGTGGGGTGGCCGCCCACACCGCAGGTTTATTTCGGTCCGTGAGAGGGGCTAAGGGTGGTTTTCCCCCGTGGGGGCTCCCCAAGCTAAGACTTTTCACTTCCCCCCCCGTGGGGGCTCCCCAAGCTAGGGAATTTTCACTTTTCCCCCCCGTGGGGGCTCCCCAAGCTAGGGAATTTTCACTTTTCCCCCCCGTGGGGGCTCCCCAAGCTAGGGAATTTTCACTTTTCCCCCCCCGTGGGGGCTCCCCAAGCTAGGGAATTTTCACTTTTCCCCCCCGTGGGGGCTCCCCAAGCTAGGGAATTTTCACTTTTCCCCCCGTGGGGGCTTCCCAAGCTAGGGAATTTTCACTTTTCCCCGCCGTGACAGCTTCCCAAGCTATGGAATTTTCACTTTTCCCTCCCTTGGAGGCTCTCCAAGCTGCGGAATTTCAAATAGCTAGACAACGACGCCTAGATAGTCCCCCAAATCCCGCGTTCTTTGCATGTGTTTCCATGTTTTTGCAATGGTTTCCTTCAAACCACGGTACTTTACACTTTTGTCGCCATAAAACCGGTCGAAAACAGCATGTTCGACAATGCTTCCAATTCCCTTATCTCCCCAACCGTTGAAAATACCGCTATTTACAGTGTTTTCTTCAATTTTTCCATGTTCCAATGCCGGTAGCCAACTCCAACATATATATATATATATATAATCCTTCCAAAACATTGTTTTTGACAGTGTTTTTCCAATGTTTCCAGTCAAACAAACGGTAATTTACACGTTTTTTGCCATAAAGGCAGTAAATCCTTCCAAAACATTGCTTTTGACAGTGTTTTTGTAATGTTTCCAGTCAAGCATACGGTAATTTACAAGTTTTTTGCTATAACGTCAGTCCAAAACACTTGTTTTTGCAGTGTTTTCAATGCTCTGGCATCCAAAAACCCTGCAAAATCTTGCTATGTACAATGTTTTTTTCATTTTTGGCCGTTTTTCCATTGCCGGAAAGCTACCAAAATGACCCAAAATTCCATTTCAATACCCTCTTGCGCTCAGACACCCAAAAATCCTCGAAAAATGTCGAAAACCACCCCGTATTCTGGTCTCGGTGCGAAACCGTTTTTGGCCCCCCCCCCCCCAGCTAAAGCTGATATAGCGACTGCTATATTAACAAATGTCATTGAGCATTTAGTGTTGCTGTTTTGCCCCCCAATAAGCACGCCTTCACCGCCAAAGCGGTGTGGGCGGATTTTAATGAATATACATTACTATATATAGATGTTGATGGATGTTACTAGATGTTACTAGATGCTGAGATGCTGATCGGTATTTGATAGATGGTCATAGATGTAAATAAATGTTGATAGATATTACTAGAAATTAACAGATATAAGTATATATTTTTACATATATTCATAGATATTAATAGATATTCATTGCCATGAATAGCTGTTATAGATTATAAGGACCTCCATGAGGAAACCCAATGAGCCGTGTTCATCCGCAAGGTTTCCGTATTGCCAGTACATCGCACAGATTAGTGCAAACAAATCAAAAGAGCTGGTGCGGCACCTTTTCTCCCCAGCGGTTTCAGTACAGGTTGTGCAGACCGCCCACGGATGCCGAAGCTCCAACGATGCTGGAAATCACAGAACTGCCCTATGCGAAAGCCATAGAGGCACAACGGGCTCCGGGGGTTGGGTTTTTGTGGCTGTCGCTCTTCCATTGCATTCATCAGCAAAATCGAAAAGCGGGCCGATTAGCTCGATGTGTGCCAACCAGTACAGTAACCATTTGTTTTCTTTTGGGGTTTGCCGCGTTAACCCAACTTTTCAAATGCGTGCTTCCTTATTGCATCTGATTGCATCTTATATATCTTATTGCATCTTGTTGCATCTTGTTGCATCTTATTGCATCATGGCGGAAGTTGAAGTTGGGTTGTTTTGCCGTGTTGAGTCTCAAATTATTGCTCACTGCGTGAGGCAGCTTGCCAGCGCCTGCCCCACGTGGCCACAGCCAGTGCCCCAGTGGGCACGGCCACCAATACCAACATCGGGGAGAAACTTTTGCTGCTGGCATTTGGCACATGGGATCCCTCAGTCAAGTTGGAAGAGCGACAGATGGAGGCACCAGCCTGGGAGGTAGGGATTTTGAAGATTTGTTGCTTGATTTGATTTGATTCATCCAACTTGATCCCTCATTTCAGTAGTCCAGTGGCTGATGCCTGTGGAGCCGCAGCTCCACAAAACTTGGGATGTTGACACCCTAAGGCTATCCACCAAAACCAAACAGTCGGTCAAAGCAACCGCAGAAAATAGAGACACTCCCTGTGGTAGGTGACTATTGATTGATGCGAGATTGTTGGCCAGTTTTCTGTAAGACCAAACCAATGTTAATGTAGTTCAAGACATTGAGGGCCAGAGAACTTTGGAGTCTGCCTTGCTATTCGGGCGGAAGCTGGTCTGGCAGGCCAAAACTCACTACCTTTCAGCTTTGAGATCTGCAATGGCTCTTTCCCCAGAACTGCTTTGCCAAAGTCTCGTGAGCAATGTCCTACCAAAGCTCTCCATGGCGTCGTCGATGGAAGTCTAGCTCTCAGTTCTGGAGCATGTCTGGCTGTTTGGTCAGTGGGGCTCATTCTACGATGCCTTAGAATTGGCAGGACATGGACATTTCAGCTACTTTGCTCCAAGCTTGCCATGGATATACCTGCTCATATCATCTTATACTAGTATCTAGAAAATCACATCTAATTTCGAAGTATCTGAATATCGAATATCTAAAATCTACAACCAAGACTCCAAAATCTAATGTCTAATGCTAATACTGATACTAATGCTAATACAAAAACTAATACCAAGCCTACTACCAATACGAATACTCATTTATATATACTGTATAGGATTATATAGGTACATCTATACTTATATCTGGATATATGATCTAAAGATCTAGATCTATATAGTCTATATATTGTATCTATGTCTAGATTATCTGTATCACTCTCGCTTGCTCATTCTTTCTCTCTGTCTCTCTCTCTCTCTCATTTAGTATGATCAGGAAGAACATGAAAGAATGCATGACATGACATGAATGAATGAATGAATGAATGAATGGATGAATGAATGAATGAATGTATGTATGACATGACATCATGACACGATATGACATGACATGTCATGAAATAATGAATGAATGATGATGAATGAATGAATGAATGAATGAATGAATGAATGAATGAATGAATGAATGAATGAATGAATGAATGAATGAATGAATGAATGAATGAATGAATGAATGAATGAATGAATGAATGAATGAATGAATGAATGAATGAATGAATGAATGAATGAATGAATGAATGAATGGATGATGGATGGAATGAATGAATGGATGGATGGATGATGACTGAATGAATGAATGAATGAAATGAATGAATGAATGAATGAATGAATGAATGAATGAATGAATGAATGATTGAATGAATGAATGAATGAATGAACTGAATGAACTGAATGAACTGAATGAACTGAATGAACTGAATGAACATGAATGAACATGAATGAATGAATGAATGAATGAATGCATGGTTGAATGAATGAATGAATGGATGGATGGATGCATGAATGAATGAATGAATGGAATGAATGAATGAATGAATGAATGAATGAATGAAATGAAATGAAATGAAATGACATGAAACGAAACGAAACGAAATGAAATGAAATGAAATGATTGAATGAATGAATGAATGAGTGAGTGCGTGAATGAATGAATGAAAAAAATCTGAATTCAATAAATGAAAGAATGAATAATAAAGGAATGAATGAATGAAATAATGAATGAAATGAAATGAAGTGAAATGAAATGAAATCAAGTGAAGTGAAATGAAATGACATGAAATGTACATGAATGAAATGAATGAAACGAGTGCATGGATGCAAAATGCAAGCATGCCATGAATGAGTAAATGAGTGATTGAATGAAGGAATGAATGCATGCATGCAAGCATGTCATGAATGGGTGAATGAGTGAATAACTGAATGAATGAATGAATGAGTGAATGAATGAAAGAATGAATAAAGGAATGAATGAATGAAATAATGAATGAATGAAATGACATGAAATGAAATGAAGTGAAATGAAATGACATGACATGAAATGACATGAAATGAAATGCATGAAATGAATGAAATGAATGAAATGAAAGAAAAGAAATGAAATGAAATGAATGAATGAATGAATGAAATGAATGAATGAATGAATGAAATGAAATAATGAATGAATGAATGAATGAATGAATGAATGAATGAATGGATGAATGAATGAATGAATGAATGAATGAAATGAATGAATGAATGAATGAATGAAATGAATGAATGAATGAATGAATGAATGAATGAAATGAATGAATGGATGGATGGATGAATGAATCAATGAATGAATGGTTTGTGTTTATATACACATGATACACATCATCACATATGTGTATATATACCTTGTGCCGCTTGGTCACTTGTTTTGAGGAAAGGACCATATTTCGTACATGGTTCATATATGAATGCCAAAATACGCCCCTTTGTTAAAAATACGGTTTTTTGGATTTTGCAGGATTTTGGGGGTTGCTCCTTCTCCACTCACCCTGCCCATTTTCCTTGCCTTTTCTTTGTCCAGCCCACTTCAAACTCTATTGCCAAGAGTCCAGGGCCCGAGCAGATGCAACACGGATGGGGTGTCACTCATAAAAATCCAAATGCTTCTCTTCTGAACTGATTCAGTTGAAAAAAAATCTTACATCACAAGTCCCCGTATGCATCAAGACCCCGCAAATCATGGTCTGATTTGTAAAATTCATCCTGATAAATGATCAGTGCTCTGCAAAGCACATTCCAATGAAGACATTTGATGTTGACTCGTCTACTTAATCTGGATGGACGACCTATGAAGTCCTCCTGGACCTGGTTGGTGAACACTATGGTGTTCACCACCCAGGCCCCTTTCTTGCTTTCAGTCATCAAACGTTTTGCCTCATGTGAAATCATATGCCCTTTAGGCAACATTGCAAAACGCCGCAGCCTGAGCTGCAATGTCAAACGGGCACAAACAGTGTACTTGGCCAAAAAGAAGTAAAGGAAGCCGCTCAGCCTCATCGCGTCAGCAGCCCTAATCCAAAAGCCAGCTTGGTACATGAAAGTGATCGCAATGTTGATCGCCTTGGTCGCACCTGCCTTGGTATGCACACTGAATGATAAGCATGTACACGAATCCACCCCACACCCCTTAGAGATCTTAGAGGCAGCAAAAAAAACAAATGCCAATATACTTGAAACTTTGAATCGAGTGACAATGGCATGCAAGAGCGGATGTGACTCCTCAGTCACCTTTCCTCTAATGTGCTTTTCACAGAAAAAATCTAGGAAAAGTGAAAGTTCCGTAGAGACTAAAGCCTTGGACCACCGTCCGACTGGTGCAGCTGTGCTGGCAGGGAATGACATGCTGTCACGAGAAATTTCAGCCAAGAATGGTGTAACATTCCGATCACGATGGAACTTCACATACATCTCCGTCAAAAACTCAAACCGCTTTTCAACAGATCCTCTAGGTAAGATCTCCAAGTCGGATTCTACGATCGCCACCAGTGCAGAAGCTAAAAAATGTTTTGACATCCCTAAATGCCAGTTGTGCCAAAAGTCACTCTTGAAGAAATCCATTTGGTCAGTAGGACTCAATGGCAAGCCCTCAAAAATCTTTGGAGGACAGTCAGGAGCCCATGGCACTTCCATGTAGATGGTCGCCGTCCAAGCAGCATCTGGTCGGAAATCTTCATAGGGAAAACTTGGGTTGCCTTCCCTTCCACCAAGGCACAGGTGGCAACATCCTTCACTGGGTTTTCTAGATGAGGACTGTCGTGGGACATGAGACCAACATCGATGGAACCCGCCCATTTTTTGAAGCATTGGCAAATCAGCTTTGAAACCCATGTGGGCTAAGTAAACACGATCCCGCCCATTGGCTGCAAGCACACCCTCAAACAAGAGCTTCTTCACATCTTCAGCATAGATGCTGGTCAATTCGTCCAAGATATTCGGATACTGTGTGTAAACAGTCTTGAGAACCGTGGTGAAAATAAACTGGGTCGTCCAAGTCTTTCCCATGAAATTTGCACCCATAGCATTTTCATGCAATGGCAGCCTGTGGCGATTGGAATCAACATGCATCCTCGTCCCCCTCCCAATGCAACCAGCACTTGAAAGAATCCAAATGCCAAGGTGTTTGTAGCTTCGCCCATCATCGGCATGGGAGAAGAAGGGAACAAGGTTTTCAAAAGGAATCCCATGACGTTCAGCATGACCGAAGTACCCATGGTCAGGATACAAAACACGAAATCTAGCCCACCACTCCTTCAACACCAATCTCATCTTTGCAAATGTAGGTACACCAACGAGAAGTTTGGGAAGTCGGCCACAATCTAATAGGTACTTCACCCATGAAGACAGCAAGATGTACGGAATGGTGAACCCTGGTCTCACTGTGAACTTGCCCACTGGCACTGTACATTCAAATCCTTCTTCTTTCAACAATTTGTGGACTCCTTTTTCAGCATCTTTCAAGCGAATAGCTGCTAACTTTCTCATTCCCAAAGTGGCACGTGGGTTGTTTCGGACCTCTGCCTGCGCCAGCTCGACGATGTGTTTGGAAGGGGCCTCGGCCGACAGAAAAACCAATGGCTGGAACTTGTGAAATGAGAGGAGAAAGGGAATGAAAGTGGGTTGACCTACTTCTAAAACTTTTCACATGAAACAAATCCCTGAAAGCAATAAGAGTCTGTAAAATGGATGGAAACTCAGTCATTGCAGTGAGCACGCAAGTGCATGCACCATTTTTCTCAAAGGCCAGCAACACAGTCACCCCACCCAACGGTGTTGGTCTGCTCGGGCTCCTACTATGTAAGCATAGTACGGTCCTGGAGGAACATCCTCTCGATTTAGATACCCCTCTCCACCACTTCCCTTTTTGTTTCTGCACCCCACATGGAGGCAGTACTGGCAAATCAGAGCAGCTTCGAGCATATGAATCAAATCAATGCTTGTAGATGTAGCTAAAAGCCACATCTCTGTATACCCTTTTTCATGGTAACTTTGGTATCTCAGCAACGGAATGTGGGTGACCCCAATTTTGAAAACACAAAGTCGGATTCCAATTTTGCTTCTGAAGCAATCCACTTTGTGGGTGCAGTGGGCCAAAAGTTTTCCACATGTTATCTTAGATGCGCCAGTCCGCACGCAATGGCTCAGGAGGCCAAAAGGCCGTACAGTCTCCCAGTCAAAGGTTGAAGCATCAAAGTCATCGGCAAGCTTAGCCAAATCCTTTGTGGACAAAAGGGTTGTTACCAAAAGTCTTTGGGTAAAACATTTAAATGAGGTTTGTTCACAAAAGGGTTTCAAGTCTTACTACTGTATTTTTGCAGTATGCAAGATCCCCAAAACTGATGATATATATAAGGATATATGATATAAGAAACCAAAGGAGGGACTCACTTCGTTACATGGATTGCCATGCGCCAAGCGGCCATCTTGGACGATCTGGCAGGACCCTTCACCCGGGCGCTTGCTTCCCCAGAATCCCCGGTAATTAAATCACGGGAGAAGTACTCCATGTAGCCACTTTCATCACCAGTGTTTGTCCTTAGCAAAATATGGGAGCGCAATCTTGAAAGATTTGTTTAACACCATTGTGGGGATGTGGTTACATGATTGTTGAACAAAAACGCTTTTGGAAGTATGCCACATTCAGTCAAAGAACGGGTTCTCTGCAGCACCCAAGGGATCATCAATATGGGGTCTGATTGATAGCACTGGAGGTGGAGTTGATGGAGGTAGCATACTACCAGTCTCACAGGTAGGTTTCAATCTCCTCGGTTCCATGGACAAAAAGACTGCATTTATTGAATGTTGGAAATTTGAATGGTATGCTCTGAACATCTCTCAACCACTACAGCCATGACACTTCCCATGTTCCGTTTCAACAGTGCCAAGTCCAGCAACCCGCTTGGCACCGGTAAAGGGGCACTCATAGGACAGCAAACTTTCAAGCAAGTCATCATCCATTGCCATGAGGGACACTTCATGGAATGGTCAGAACATGGGATAAGTTTTACCATGCTATCTATGATTTGTTGAATGGGGCATGGGCCTCCATATGTTTTCAAGAACCCCTACTGTAGATACCATGATTTACACCACTTAAACTCAGAAACATTTATATAGATTGTTTCAATGCCTGCTGGTGTGCCTGTTGATGTCACTTTCCAACAGTTGAATCCACAATACTTTCAAAGAGCCAAAAGGACGAGTTGGAAAATAGATTGATCATGAGCAATCCTGGTTGGAATCAATGTGAGCGCTTGTTCCTGGAATGCCCAGTTGGGGTCCCCAACGCCATTGCCCACGAGTTTGGCACACCGCATCAGGACTTCATCCAAATCATTTTGTCCTCTATGACCTGGCATCGCATGGAGTTGGGTCGCTCAGCTAGGTGAGGGGGACACCTCACAGGGTTCAGGTTGAAGGTATTATGGGCACAATCCAACTATATCCAACTATGCAGGCACATGTTCAAAACTTGATAAAAAGGGTTTGAGAAAAGCACAGGCTGTGTTTTTCCGCTTCTTTTGTCAACCTGTAGCACGAACACAGTGTTCCTAAGCTACTGTAAGACCGTAAGACTCATTGCCATGCCAACACATGTTCCGCACATGTTGGGAATCAAACAACATTTTTTCAAATTGTGCACACTTGGCACAGGAAAACCCAGAAGTGCGGTTTGCCCTAAAGGGTCATACCCTTGCAAACCAAACACACACGCACACGCACACACGCGTGTCAAAAACTGAGCGTCGTTCGAATGACACTGCAAGCCAATCCCAAGAGTTTCGACACAATACATTGTATTGCATCAGCCCTCGTTCTTGGTCAGGTTCTTGTGGACATTCCTGAACAAATTGAATGGTAGTGGGGGATTAGTGGGGGTTTAGTGGGGGTTTAGTGGGGGATTAGAAATACAGAGGATTGCATCAATGCCCGATATCCCAATTACATCCAATTACCATGGCTGTTTGCTGTAACATCATTTGATACATGAGATTTTCTCGGAATTAGTTGTTGCAGCTAAATGTCTTTGCGGCCAACTCAGCTGTGGTCACCTTGCTGCACCTGATAGCCATGGCCGGCCGTCTGAGGAACCTTTGGAAATGCAGTGGGAAGGTGATGATTGACGACAAGGCACTTGAGCGTAGTAGATCGCATTTGGTCCTGGATTTTCTTCAGCAGCCTCAAAGAGAATGAGCTGAGATGAATTGAGAACTAGTTTGAACAACCCCAGTTTACATGGTACACACTGTGAAGGGCACATGGGAAAAATTCATATACCCACCAATGGTGAACCTTTTGAATTTGAGTTGGACGAGTAACACCGTCTCATCGGCACATTTGCCCGATTGCAAGGCCGAAGTATCAACCTTGACCACTTCACAGGCTTCAAACTCAGTCTCCAAAGTGGAGATGGCGGCTTCCAAGTTGGACACCGACCTTGGATAAAATCTATATGCAAAAATGGGGGGGTTTCACTGTAACAACCATTGCCTGCATATTTTTTTAAACATAAGAGGACTATATATTGGATTGATGGGGCAGGGCTCTGCCACTGAGGGGCTTCGCTACACGAGCTTTTTCGGGTTCCTTGTCCCCCACTGCAGCCTCCAACATCCCGATCAAGTCAGCAAGTTTCTCACCTCTCTTAAGCAAGCTTGCTGTGAAGGTGCAGAACTTCAGATACTCCTACAAAGCCATTGGGATTGTAAATTGAACTAAGTTGGTTGAAAAAATGGCAGATATGATGATGTGCTGTTTGAAGCCGACATACGGGAATATATCAACGAGACTGGTAAACACACACCATTGGCACGACAGTTTTTGATTCCACATTCAGTTCAAACCAATAACATTCTCCTTCTTGGCCGTGTTGATTTGTTCAGCTTTCTTTTCATCCTCATCCAGGTCTTCCTCAGACTCTGAACCCTCCGTCACTGCACCCAACCTTTTGAAGGTCACATCTTCGCCCACCTGAGGCAGTGGATGAGTTTGGCGGAACTTGGCCGTTCAGCTGGCGACTTCTGCTGAGGAGGCATGAAGGGAGATGGGAAACCATGGGAACAACATGAACCTACCCCAGACCTCATGGTCACGTGTTTCATTCTTCTCCTCATCCTCACTCAGCTCATCATCTTCCTCTCCATAGACCACATAGTATTTGTGGATCTTTTTGTTGTAGCGGTCCTTCCTTGAATCTGGGCTGTCAATAAAACAATGCATAAGGGAAACACATCCAAACATATGAGTGAAACATTGGGATTATTTCTGGCAGCGATATCGCAAAGTTGAATTCTCCAAAAGAGGCCTGTCTCACAAAGTGATATATTATTCCAAGATTTGGTGGCATTACTACATATATATTTGTTTTCATACGATCTTATATATGCATTGTAATTGCCACAACTTATTTGCAAGTTAGGGTCTTCACCAAGCGCTCGTTGCCAGGTTTCTCGCAGTACGCCACCACACTCTTGATGTACGTCCTTGGCTGGGCAGGCATGGGGATGGAAGTGGAATATGTTGGGATACCTGTGCTATATGTTATGTTTTGGAGGTTTGAGGTAATCACAAACACAAGCAATGTGAACTGGTATTTTGATATTTGCATATTCACTTGACTATTTATGATTGTTTTCAGATTTAAGGCTAGAAACGAGCTCCACTTGAGTACGGTATTCATGGTCTCTTTTGTGAACCAACCCCTCTTCTTCTTGCGAGTCAACTTGTTGGTCTTGGTGATGGTCTTCGTAACCCGGGAGACGAACAAGTCCTGGAAGAAACATGCCAAAACAATTTGAAACACCCCTGGGAGAATCCAGAATGATTAGGGAAAAAAACATAAGTACCATTCCAAAGTAGCATGCTTTGGTAAACTCACTGGAACTTGTTTTTTTCGAACAAATGGTCCTTCGACCAGTGTGCTGCCTCCAGTTCTTCAACTAGAGCCTCCCTGTCTTGCAAAGAGCCATGCAACCACCGCTTGTGTAACTCTTCCGGGACATTGCATTTCCCCGAAGGTTTCTTTTCGCACAAACGTCGAAGCCTTGCCAGTTTGGCTGCTTCAGTAGCGGGTGGATCTTTGCCCTGGGTGCGTGCAACTTCGTTGGGGTCAAGTCTTTTCTTCAGGTCAACCTTGACACCACTAGCCCCTTTTGGAACCTCTGTCTCCTTCGACTTGCTCTTGGGAGTTGGCCCATTCACAGTTGGGGGTGGTGTCTGAAAAGCACTAGCACTCTTACCCTTCCCGCCAGCCATCAAAACGTCCATTTGCTCCTGCATTCGCTTGTTGGCCTAGCGGTTGGGGGGAAAATATGTGATCACTAGAGACAGAAGGTTGGCAGGTATAGAGGGAGCCAGGTATACTTTGGATATATTTGAATATATGTCGTTGTATAAAGTACCAACACCACAGGGGGGGGTTGACTTGGAAATTTGGGCTCATGTTTTTTAATAAAAAAAGATGAACCGAACTTGAACCCCCAACATGCAGCAAATTATGGAAATAACTACATGCATGCATGTTTAGCATGTGCTAGCAATGCCTCCATCAAGTCTTGAATCATTTGTGCTTGGTCACGTTGTCCGGACCCTGATGATGCTGTGTCATGATCATCTGGCTCATGCTGCTTGCCCCTCACACGCTTGGTGGGTGCTGGGTTTGGAGTCCCCTTTGCTGGGGGCGATGGCTGTGGTGATGGGGGCGCTCTGGGCTTGCTCTTTGCAGCAGCTGGCTTCGGTTTTGCTTTCGCTTTTGAACGGGCCTGTTTCAACTCTTCTGGAGTTGCCTTAGGTATTGATGAACAGGTTTGACTGAGTAATTTAGGATGATAACATGTGTGTTCCCACCTGAAACATCCAGTGACTATGTGCCAAGAGACCGGTTGCGTATCCT
>CAMXCT020006669.1:160000-201599 GCA_947184155.2 Cladocopium goreaui | reverse complement strand
AACATGAAGGAAACAGATGTGAATACGGTCCTTGATCTGCTTCTTGAGTTCGTCCTCACTTTCTGCCTCCTTTTTGATGGCTAGTAACCCTTCATGTCCTTCCTTCAACTCACTACAACTAAAGGTTTTAGAAGCTATCTGCCGAGGGCGTTTGCCCGCCATTGCTGTCAGGCACCTCCACCACGACTGTTTGAGCCTGGAACCCTGGTGATGGCAGGTGAGGGCAGGATTTTTGAGCTAAAACCACCCAAAATCTCCTCAAAACCCAGAAATCCACAAATAGCTGAATTACGGGAAAAATACGTAAAATTTTACGGGTTTTTACGTCCCTTTACGGGCAAAATACGCCCCTTTTACGGGTTGGGATTCCGGTACGTATCCGGTACGTATTTTTCCCGTAGAAAGTACGTATTTCCAGAAATCATCAAAAATTCACTAATTTCACCCATTTCGACCCAAAAATGGAGTATTAAAATATCAAAAAATCATATGTTTTCAACATTTTGGCATAACTGGCTCATCCAGACATGTATGAAGAGCTAAACGGAATGCAACAGAATGTGTGTCAGATCAATCCTCTCAGCAACCTACTTTTCTAAGGGTCATGCACGCTATGTACCTCTGAAACCAGAAGCTATCATTCACCATGACGCCTATGGCAGATCATGGGGTTAATTACGGCACCCTTTGGTTGTTTCCCTGAAGCATTGTAAAAAAGGATAAATATGGGTATCAGAAATCAAATTGCTAGTAAGTAGAACTTGTTATCCCCGGGGCACCTTGATACCTTTCAAGTGCATGAAACTAAAGTTCAGTGGGGAATAAAGGCCTCCACTCACCAAGCTCCAAATCTTTAGAAGCTCGGAGATAATAGATAACACTTTTCATACATGCATCATCCCACCAGTCATTCCACTGGCAGTTTTCAAAAATCTGATAACCATCGACAGGGCCAGAAGGCTCAGGGAGGGCCACCCGCTTAGTGCAAAAGCGCTTGTAGAGCCGGGCAATGCGTTGTCCAAAGCGTGGTGGGTAAGTCCTGAGCTGGAAGCATTGGTCTTGAACCTGCAACTTCCTTTAAACACCCAACTAGATAAATATATATATATATATATGTAGTTTATTTCCCTCAACACATCAATACTCATATCTACCAAACAGAAAGGGACCTGAAGTTTCAAGTCAAATGTCTGTGTTCCTTTCAAAAAGCGAGTGCCATGAAATTTCTTTTCACCCCGCTTATTGCGATAGGAACGGGCGGTTGGCTGTGAAGTAGCCTTTTTTTGCATTGCCCGAGTCATGTGTCCGAGGTCTAGGCATTGTACTGTAGGGGCATTGCTCCATGCTACATGCCGTTTGGGCGACACATGTTTGTACAATCCCATCCACCATGCCGCTTGGAAGACCTTCAGGGCAAAAAACAACTTACTGTAATCCCATGCGTACTAAATGCCGAAAATGATAATAGATATGCTTTTGTGGCCCCAAACACAGTAGCACCCTTTTGTGAAACAGGGGAGAAGTATCATCTCAGAAGTGTTGACATTTGGAGTCTTTTATGAAACTTTTATGAAATTGGGAAGGACATTGATGAAAATAACTTTTGAAATGCGCTTAGATGTTTGGCCTAAGATTTAAGACGCATAGCCATTGTAAGAGTTAGGTAATTCTCGCATCAATATTGGGGCCACCCTGTTTTGGGATGCAAGGCAAACCAACATATGTATATAATAAATGATGACCCTAAATTGCCCCAGGAACTTGGGATACTTAGACTAGTCCGTGGTGGAATTTGCTTATGGAGCTGTAAGAATGGATTACACTTTTCACTTGGCATTATTACCGATTGCAATGTCCCAACCCACCTTGTAACAGAGCATCAAACCCATAAAAACTTGATCCCAGATCGGATTTAAATATATGTGGTTAAATTCCTGTTGGTGAGGGCGAGGCTTTACAGTGCAACCCCAACCTTTGGTAGAGCCCTGAACAGCTCAACGATTCTGGGATGCCAACCCAGTTGAGAGCTGCGTGGTTGCTCTAGCACAAAACAACCACCCATAGCGACTATGGCCCAGATCAGCAATGCTGTCCTCGGATCACAGAGCTGCGGATGGAAACAAGCCATATCATAACTTGAAAATACTTGAAACATTTTTTGGGGAAATAGCGGCATTTCAAACAGATACATTCCCTGAGAGAGAAGTATAACTGATAAGCCAATATAATATGTTTCTAACCCTTAGTGAATGTGGCTATGGTACCATATATCCCTGCACGACTAGGATAACCATTTTAAGGGCCCATTCCATTATGATTTTACGGGTTACATCTGGTTTGGCTGAGACTCCTTGATGCCAACTGGTTTCCTTCAAATACCATTTTGACACCTTCTCGGCCAAGGGGAAAAAATGGTGCTCGACAATGTGTGCCCTGACTTATTGTCACAAAAGAGCTGCATATTAAGCCAATCACCACCAAAAAGGAATCCATTCGACAGTTGAGCACAGTTAGCAACGCCAACCTTTGATTGCCAAAGTGTAAAGGTGAAACCACAGATGGGCTATGCATCCCCAATTTCATGTTAAAAATGGGGCCCAGCAAAATCTAAGAAAAATCGCATATTATATATACCCAAAAAAACGCAAAGCCGGAGTCAGATAGGAGGTCCATCGCATCCTGCTTTTTGAGGTCATCATTGGGTCGCCCAAGGGAAATGTCCAACATAGCAGTGCGATGCCCAGCTGTCCTCATGCACCGACTTACCCATGCCTGTCCACAGAACAGCTCGGCAAAGTCGTAGGACTGAGCCGGGGCTGATTTGGATAGTTTTGATATTGTAAGTCGTGGGGTATAGCAACTGAATCCGCCAAAACATGCCCCAAATATAACCTTTAAATTGACCATTACGCGTTTTTTGGTATCACAGGGTTATATAGGGTTACAACCACACAGGGTACCTTGAGTAAAGGACATGGACATTTACACTACACCCGCAAGGTCATGGGGTATGATTTGAAACTAAGATGGTTTTGGATTAAGAAATTTGTCAACACTTGATGAGCAGTGGCCCCAACGATGTCGGCTGGCCTCTGTAAAAGTTGATAGACCACTGTTCAGAGCCAACAGGACAGTGCATGCCATCAGCACCTCATCCAGGGAAAGAATGTCAGAGAAACCATTGTTGGTTTATTGCATGTATGATATTGTATGGAACCACGTTGTTTTCAAAAAAAGTGGCCTTGGGTGCCCCAAGAATCTTCATTCTGTGGAGAACTGTGTTCAACTTGCATCGCTTTGTAGGATCCATGGCAGCAAGGGTTCCTAATCAAAATGCCACCTCTGAGCTGAGCATGAAAACCTTGCTGTAAATCGGGCGGGTGCTGCTAGACCAACCCACGAGTGAATTCCACACATTCCCAAATAGCTCCTGATTCCAAATGAACCCCATGCATCCCAAATAATTCCTGCAAATAAATGATATGGTTTTTCAAATACAATTCGAATTTGAAAACACGATATCACTGCATGGGAAAACTATATAAAGCCAGTTTGGCCAACCAAGTCAGCAATCCCGATGTTCTGAGGATCCATGGCTGTGGTTCAACCAGCGTTCAACCTCAGCAGCATGCTGGTGAGAGGAGACATCAGGATTGGGTAGCCCCGGGGTTGCGCTGGCGTTGAGCACATATATATGGATCATAACCACATTATATAACATTGATCAAAATAGGTGGTTTTCACTACAGTGGAAATAGGATACCAATACTTTCATGTATGGTTTCACGTAAACCTTTTGGCAAGTTTCAGATCCAACTTGATTGATTGCCCCAACATGTTCCACCTATTCCCCATAGTCTCAGGATCCAAATGCCAGATTTCTTGGTGATAAAGATTGATGAATGAGAAAACAATTGTGCATTACTTTGTGCATCTTTGTGAAAATAGTGTATGTGTGTGTGCAGTGTGGCACAACTATGACCGTTCCAGCACCTTTTCCAAAAGCTTGGCAACAACGGCGCATGGTTCAGCGGAGTAGCTGGCGATGAGCACAAATGAATACAGCAAAAGCCAACTAATTCATTTTCAAATGCCAAAAGAAGCTTGTGGTTTTCGGTTGTCCAACCAGCATCCCCCAATATCATGATATCCGCTGCGAGAGCTTCGGAACCCTATTGTCGATCCCCAGACTTTCTTTCATGTGGAATGGTATGCACTCCACAGTCAAATGATGAAATTATCGGCCGCATTCAGGGGCCAAAAGATCTTTTCGATCACGTTCAGATAGATCCAGCCAGTCTGAAACTACCACACATAATAAGATATGATTCTAAAACCCAGTTGCTAACAAAATTGGTTTGGTTTTTACATAATCTGTTGGAATTACTCGCCCAAAAAAAAACAGCAGCAGTCGACAGCTCCGTGGAAGGCTGGACCTATGACCTATGGCGCATCACGCTCAAGCTTCGCCAAGTACTCAGTTGCTGCCTCGCTGGACAACATTGGGAGGTTGGATTCATCCATCTCATACTGCTTCTTCGCCCACCAGTCGCCGGCAAACTTCCAGAAGATATCCTGGCAGGGGATGGTCATAAATTTAGAGGGTTATCTTTTATAATTGGGATCGATACATCGGGTGTGACATAATAGTACTACAGGGATTTATGTTCAATGGATTCACGCTGGGATATTCGATTTGAAAAACAAGATTTGCAATGTTCGAAATCTATACATGTTTTCATGGTTTCAGAATTTCCTAATCACCACAAATAAATCTGGCCAGGGTTGCCCCAATTAACCTAGTTCCTTCATATATTGGGATGGGCTATGATAAGAGAAACAAAACCATAAGATACCATAAGCATATAGTATTGCTTTTGTTGGAAAAATGCCAGGGAACCCATGCAAAGAAATGCTTGATATATAGAGCCCCAGCAAACTATCCCCCATAATGTAAGAAACATAGAACATGTGAAAGCAAAGGAAAGCATGCACAAATAGTGAGGAAACAGTCCTCATGCTTGGAGGGGGCCTTCACGAAGGCACGGATCCGGTTATTGAAAACATCTCTGAGAGCAAGCCACCTGGCTTTGCCAAAACTGGTAGTTGGCTGGGCTCGGCGGGCAAAAGTAGCAGGTTGGGTCTTTGCCTTTTTGGCGGTCTGGTCGGCATCACTGGTCTCACAAGTTTTCTTTTTGGCTGCAGCCTTCTTGGGGGCAGGTTCGGCATTCTCCGGGTTTGCCTTTCTTTTCTTGGGTTTGACTTCATCTGGCTGGCTTCCCCCAGATCCTCCTGCAACCTTGTGTCCCCCAGCAGCCTGACGTTTTTTGCTGTTAGGTTTGGCAGGTGGCTTGTCCTCCTTCTCTGGCTCTACCACCTTTTCACTTTCCCCCACCATGTCAAGGTTCTCAGGGCCTTTGCTCTTGTCAGGGTTCTCAAGGCCGGGGGGGTCAGAAGGGGCGCTATCATCAGGAACCTCAGTGTTGGCAACACTTGCTTTCATCTCAGCATCCTCGGACTCATCATTTTTTTTGGACTTCCTACTCCTTGCCTTTGCCTTCCCTTTTGCCTTCCCTTCTGCCTTGCCTGTCACCTTTCCCTTCCCCCTTCCTTTTCCCTTCCCCTTTCCCTTCCCCTTGGTTTTGGGACCTGGCTTGCTTGGCCCGGCATCCCCCTCCCCTTTTCCATCATCTCCATCATCGGCTGACTTGAGTGCAAGTTGAGCCCGTCGCAGAACCTGGGCCAAAGAAATGGGAATGACCAAAAACAGTAAATTAGCCTTTTACCAGAAATGTTTTGTTTCAGCTTGTGTTTCTTTGTGGTCACTGCAAACAGGTACGCAAACTTAGAAAAAGCCAAAAGGCAGGGGGGGCAGGGGCAGGAGAAATGTCATCCATCTTCTCACCATCAAGCTGGAAGCTCTGAAAGTCTTTGGCCAAGTCATCTAGTTCACCTGGTGCTAGCTGTAGGGTCTCCTGGTTGTCCCCACCAAAGCCCAAGCTCTCAATGACTGGAATCGGCACTTCCTGGGCCTGGTCCAAGGAGTTCCTGGCTCTCCTCAGCTGTTTGTATAGTGGGCGGGATTATGTGGCCAAAAAAGGTAAACACGGTGTTTTGTCAAAATCTGCGCAAGGTTTCCCAACAAGTATATACGTTGTGGTAAAACTTTTAAAAAAAAGCAGGTTGTGGGGACCAAAAACAAATTTATTATATAACATGTTTTGATGTAAAAAAATGCATCAAACTATAGTCATTGCATAAGTTTCTCAGCACAGTTCTTCTTCTTTGTGAGCGCTAGCTGAGCCTTGAGCTGTTTGAGCTTCTCTTGATAGCTTGCGATGGTAGCTGCTTCAGGGTCCATGGGTTCGGAAATCACACTTTTCTTGGGGGTGGTGTCATCATCACTGATCATGACGATGGCGTGCTTGTCAATCACTCCACCTTCATCGCTTGTCATCATCTTCTCATCTCCCAAAGTCATGTTCACTTCAGGGCTTTCGGGCTGGGAACAAGGGATCTCATCATCAAAAATCGATGTTGGCAATGGATCATCATGCATGTGCGGTGAAGATTTGGCTACATCACCGGGCAATAGTGAACCAAGGGCATCAGCACCATCAACCTGTGAGTCTGGGACCTCACCTGTGGGTTGGAAAGCACTGTCATCATCATCATCATCATCTGAATCCTCATCCCCAACCACCATCTCCTCGTCATCCTCCTCGTCCTGAGTGTCGTTCATCTCCACGTCTGGCAAAGGTTCCTGTTGGAAAAGTGGAAGGGTCTTGGTTTGGGAGATGAAAAAACATGAGGTGAACATATTTTACTTTAAACTACAAACTTGTGTTTTGTTTTCATCCCTTAAAATGAGCTGTAACATGTTGTAACATATCGTAACACATTGTGAATTGTAGCATGTTGTAACATATCGCAAAATATTTCCCCAGGTTCTCCTGCCCAGACGGATCAAATACCAGAGCCATCAATCGTCGAAACAATTTGGATCGGCAAAGTTGGTCTCTTTGCAATTTCCGTTTGATGAGCACCGTAAATTTCTTTGCCAATTTGGCCTCTAGCTTCAACAACTTGGCGGTGGGGGGAGGCACCATCATCTTCTCATAGAACTTGACCATCCTAGCCAGTAAAAGGGGATGCCCCACAAAAACAGTTAACATACAACAAAACAAAAAACAATACAAACAAATGAAACAAATAAAACTTGAACTGCTCAACCAAAGTATGTTGAACAAAATGTAGAAATGCAGCAAAAAGTCTGCGCTTTGATGGCTGGGATTCTGAGCTGTCCCACATTCCCATCCTTGTCTAGAAGACGTTTGGCTAATGGCTCGAGGACATGGAAATTCCTTTCACCACAGCTCACCGTGATCTCAACATCATTGGATCTAGCAGCAGGGGCAAAAAGAGATCCCTTAATCCTTACATACTCCCTGACATACTCCGATGCTTCCCACTCTGCACCCACACCGTCAAGGGATATCGCCATGGTTCACCCTGTGTCAACACTGAATACTCTTGAGCCAAGAAACCCTACGCATGCTGGTAGTAAACCCCATGGGAATGACAAAAAATGCAAACCTTTAATTAATGATGATGGCTTATCATAATTTGCACCCCTTTATATACTGATTTTTTGCAATTTCTATACGATACAAGCTTTCAGGGTGAGTTGGTTTATCAGCACCTTCTGTTGACAGACATTTCTATCATCCTGCCGTACTACTGTAGTAGAACCCCAAGATAATTGAAGCAACCCTGGCCAATTGTAATGATCTAACCGCAAAAATATCCCAACATATATCTCTAAAGAGCCCCAAAAGATGGACATGACCCAATAGATGTTTGATTTAGAACAAGTTTGCTTTGATGATATAAGCCATTGTTTCAAGTACCGGAAACTTACTTGGTTTGGCTTAAAAATCATGTTACATTGGTTTTACCCCATTGACCTCATCTTCCACCAACATCGGAGCTGGCCTCAAAAGCTGAGGCCCCAGACGTGCTCTCAAGAGCTTGTCCACCGTGGGAAAAAAGATTGCTCTGCCGTTGGCTGGGCCATGGGATCTGGAAAGATCTTGGAATATACAGTAGCTGGGCCTATAGCTGATTCATAGTTCATGCCCAATGGGAAAAGTTCTGGCATTACCTCTGTTATGTTACTCTTATGGGTATATTCCGGATTCCAGACCCATGCCATTGGCCAAGGAATTGGTTCGGGCCACATCTGATGGTGCCCCACAAGTTCAGGGGATAAACCCTATAAGGTATAGAATCATTAAGGAATTCTTGGAACACACAACAAATGGTTTTATGAGGGATGTAATCCACATTCATGTACACAGATAAACCACCAGAATGACCAAGAGGGAACCCTCTTAACAAGTACTATGTTAAGAATACGCCCCTTTGCAGAAATACGGCCGTTTGGTAAATTTACAGGTTTTTTAATGAAGGGATGTAAAGTTGATACGGCCTCTAAATTTGAAGGACATTTAGGCCCCAGGTATATATATACACTTTATATATATATATATATGTACATACCATGTATGTCTGTACATCATATTGCATGAGTGTATGCAATCATCCTTCAAAATGAGTGGGCATGCAACATATTATTGGAATTATGACCCAAATAGACAATTTTTTCAAAATATGCGCAAACAATATTATTTTATTGTACATATTTATTGAATATATTGTACATATATACGCATACGTTCGGTGTGACCTTCGATCTTTCCAGACATCTTACACCAAGGCAATATTTCCATCGAAACCGGGCCGGCTTGCATGATCCATCAATTGCCAGAGTGTTAAGGTTTATTTGCATTACAGTAACCTCAGTAACCTCTCTTGAAAAGGCAATTTTGTGTTCTTGTGCCTTGAGAATGCAGCGGTCAGTAGGATTTTTCATGTTTTTCTTCCAGGTCAAGGCTGCTGGCTCGACATGGAAGGAGAAAAGCGCCCCATGGCCAGCAACAAGGCCCATTGGTCGTTGGTGAAGCTTCAATGAAAATCTAATTTGATTTGTGGTTTCTGGTCTTGATTGCGAACACGTCAATCTTCCCCCGCAGGAAATTTGAACATTATATAATTACTTGCAAGATCAGCGTATATAGTGATATTGAACGAGACTCTCTCTCTTTCTCTCTCTCCCTCCCTCCTTTTTTTTTCGTTCTTTTTCTGGCCTGCCTTTGGTCTGCGGGGCGACTCTTCATCAAATCAGTAACAGTAGACCTATTCGGAAGTAGTTTGGCAACTCATTCTGCCAGAGTCTTGCCCTGCTCCCAACTTGTGGAAAATGGCGGAGCCCTTTGCCTCATTACTTTCTGTGAATATTCAACGGATTTTGGCACCCATATTCAAAGGACGGGAACAGATCTGAACCATTTTCCTGGAAGTAATTAGGCATTACAAACAAAGATCGCTCAGACTCTCACCATCCTAGTTCCTCGTCCAGGCTTCTGTTCGAAACTTTGACAGCATTGCTGCCGGTCAATCGGCCAGCTGATGAGTCCCATCCATCGATTGCTGTTTGGCGCCAAGCTTGGCCTGTCTTTGAGGAGATAACTTGCAGAAAACACCATACTGACCGACCAATATCGTGTATCTTTTACCTCTCGGATCAAGCAATTATTCAGTCGCCCTATATGCACAATCCCATTAAACGTGGCTGCAACCCCTGCGCCCCATGCTGGCACTGTTGCGGTAGAGATTCAACACCACTGGTCAGGGACTTCAAAACTAAACACTGCTTTGCAGGCTTTCCTCATTTCTCGTAAAAAATAGCTCCGCACATCCAGACTTTGTGCTTGTCCCAGGACGTTTTGCTCAGACATCACGTTGATGCAGCTTCAGATCAGCCATTGAAGGCAGCTGTGGAGGCTTTGCAGCGCGCAGGAATCCATGCTCCTGTTCTCTTGGCAGAGGCCCATGGTGTCTCACCAACTGTCAACTTGAAGATGCAAATGCAGGAAGGGAACATGATGCAGTCAACCTAGGATAAAAGCACGTCAAATTTGTGAAAAGTGGAACACAGAAAGTATTCTTTGCACAATGTTGGCAGCATCTACAGTATGAATACAGTTAAAGGCAAACCAGGCACAGCATGTGAAACTGGCTACGGACGTGATAAGACTGTTCGTCATTGCTACTTTGGTGGCGCGGAATGTCTTGGTCTACGTCGTTATTAACTGCTCATTCGGTATAGCCACTTTGGTATGTTATTGTTGACGAGTCGAAAAATGAGGATAAGCTTGGACCACATAGGCCGCCTGATTTTCATGCACAGGCACTACAATTATTCTCCAAATGCCTTCAAGAGCGCGATGTTTCAGAAGTACTTCCTTTGGTCTCTTGCCACCAATGCGTTGAAGGCCCAGCTGTCAATCTCTTTAGGGGTAAAGAGAAAAACACGCATTCAGTGTTGTTCTGGTATGGATATGGGGATCCGTGGCTTGCCACAGCGGCTTCGCTCAGACCTCGACATGTTGCAGCAAAAATCAAGAAAAACGAGAAGAGTGCCCTAAGGGGTCCCGAGTAAGAGTCAGATTGCAATGTACACACTTCAAATCACTTCAATAGATCCTAAATTTGCAAAACCATCTGGAGTGGAATCGGCTCTAAGTTTAGTCTAACAGAGGCCATGTGTTGGCAAAGTGCTAGATGTACGCGAATTACCTGTACAGCCGGCGAAAGTTACGCTGAGGCTATCCGTGAAATTGTTGTGGCTATTCCATGTCCACCGGTTGGATGCTTAGAAGAGATAATTAGAGGCGGCATACAGAGACACAGTCACAACTCGCTGTTTCATGCTGCACATGATTGGGTCGCTCTAAAGCCATCTTTTCCCTCCTTACAAGGTGCCCTGAACCCTTGATTCCTTTTCCGAGATTTAAGGTCCAGCTCATGTGAACATGCAAATTAGATTTGTCAGAAGAAGCTGCCAGCTGGCGCTTGATCAACCTTCAAACTTTTGTAGAGCACTTTCTTCTAGGACCTTCTTCAAAGGGCTGCTTATCTTGGACTCATTCAACTGTTGAATGCATTGGATTTTCAACGAAAGTGGAGTGTATAGATCTACATGAGCAGTTGATAGCAGTTGCATTTTCGTACACAGGGGTGGATCTCTGACGCAGTTCCCCGATCATCCCAATCCACAATTGGTTTGGCATTCCATGGCATTCCAAACAGACTGTGGGTTCTTTCTAACCATTCTCTAACAAGGGTATGGGTCAAAATTCCTCATGCCAAAAGATCGACCCTTCAGTACCAAATATGGCCCTTAAATGCCTGTAATTTGTACTTGCAGGGATTTGCGGGGCACGTTTTTCAGGCTTTACCATCACTTACCATCACCATGCTCCACCTGCTCCACCTGTTCCACCTCCACGTGCATCCACGTGCACGTTGATGTTGTTCCGACGTGTTCCGACTGCCGAGGTGGATCCCGGCAAAGCAGCAGAGTTGCTGGCCGCTGCTATCACGATCGCGGCAGAACAAGTGTTGAAACAATCTCAGGCACCGGGCGGTGAATGGGATACCGGATGATACCGGAAAATCATGAAACGTATGAAACAATAATCGTGAAAAACTTAGACAGCCAGGCTTGTAGTGGCGAGCTATCGTAGTACAACCCTTGTAGATGTTTGTTGCATTTTGTTGCTCCATTTTTGTCGGTCGCTTTAGCATCGTCTCTTTGATCTTCTCAGCCAAAGGCAATAGCCAAGACAAGAGGCAAGAACACCATTTCTGTCCTGGTCGGTCACATGATGTGTGGGATGCTCATTCATCACCAAGGCTATTGAGATCCCAGAGGTTTTAGCTGCCCAGTTTGAGCTCCTAGCGGAGGCGCGACATGTCGGCACTTTTGACAACTAATTAATATGAAATGAAAACCGCGTGTTGAAAAGTGCAGATCACAGTCTGGTTTGGGAAAAGATATATTATATTCGAATGTTCAAGGAGGCTCATGCTATGAGAAACGGCCAGTATGTTCAATCGATTGGACGGACAGTGCAAAGGGAGGCTGGATGGCAGGCTGTTCGACCTTCATCCCCCGGCACAGCCGGACAGGGACCCTGTGAAGATAGGTGTGGGTGCTCAGATGTGCCAAATGGATTGTGTTCTTTCCTGGGCGAAGCGTGGCTTTGCGTTGCTGTTACTGTAGAGAGATCATTTGCTGCAAGTCTGTTTTGGAGTGAGACCTTAATGTATGTGCCTGAAATTCCAAGATTAAACCAAAGACATTGTGATTTCAGCCTGACTTTCCCTCATTTAAAGAACGCATTTATACATATTTATACGCATATGTACTGTTACTGGACTAAATGGCGTGAGCTTATAAAAAGACATCGACACCCATGGAGGTCGCTGCTGTTTTTCTTTGAACATTTCCAAAGTGCTGGCTGCGTCTTGCTGCATCTGGCTGCACAGCAGGCTACGGCCCCTCCTCCTGAGCCAGCGGGTCCTGATCTCACGCTGCCTGTCGCTGGCAGTGCTGGCTGATTGTAACACATTGCCAGATTGCAATGCCAGCAAAACTCAACTGGTACTTGATATTACTTGATGATTTATTTCATGTACCTTTCTGGTCGTAATTTGTTGCAAACGACAAGTCGCCTATCCCTGTGAAGGAAGTCCCTTTGAGAATCCAACACCTTCGCGTTTGATTGGGGTTCGACGCTTGACTGACGTTTGCATTGGTGAATCTCACTCTCTCTCTCTCTCTTTCTTTCTCTCTCTCTCTCTCTTTCTCTCGTTCTCTCTCTTTCTCTCGCTCGCTAAAACATGCATTATACACAATTAATCATTATATATAATTATAATTATATATATATATATATTATATACACTATACTAATATTACATCCAACACACACTCTTTGGACATTATAACACTTGCAAGAAACAGCTGGAATTGGGGATCATGATTGTTGCCACCTTTGAACTACCATGAGATTTGCCAGGTCTCTCTTGCTCTACCGGATTGTCCATCAGAGCGTGTCTCGATACAGATGCATTGGGCTCAGAGAGGTCTGATTATACAATACTAAGATACTATATAATGTGTATATACATATATATATATATACAGAATTGGCTGCGACATCATACAGATTGGTAAGGAAAGGAATGCTGCGGAATCCCTCAAATTTGAAAACAAAGAGGCAGTTTATTTACTTGAATACTATCTGGTTGCTCTCTTGTTTGATCAGATTTAGAGTGAAGGTCACGGAAGGCAGTATCGCAGGCTACACAATCAAGATGTTTTAGCTCTTGGATCTGCTGCCATTCTCTGTATTTGCTGCAGCAGAGCGACCAATTTCTTAGGCTTCGTTTCACCAAACATCTCATGAGCGACGAAGAGGCTGAGCCAGCATCCCCAGATGTCCCCGGTGCTACTGGATGAACTTTCCTTGTCCGGGACGGTTTCATGCGTTGTGGTTCTCTTTCTTCCATTGCTTCAAAAACTGTGCTGTTGTTGGTCAACTTCCTTCACCAGACAAAACACATTATATAGGTAGCAGTAGCAAATGCAAAGCGTGCCCGGATCACTCCTTCACAACTACTTGCCTGATTGATGGCCACATTACGTTTTAATTGTTGCCTCCGAGCAGTTGGGGTTTCCAGTTCAAACATTTTATCATTGTCATGTCATCCATGTGCACTGCGCATGAAACCCATACTGAGGCCCGATGCCCACAGAGCATTGCTGCAGACGTCCCTGCCAACGGTCTGTATGCTGCTTAGATGGCTGATGGCTGATGCAGAGTGGAACATTGTGAAAGTTGGAAATCCCAGAGCAGTGCCTATAGAGGCCTAGCAGGTCCGAATGAGTATTATTCAGATGTATTCAAATGCCTACAGTACATCCACATGTCATCACATATTGATAATATCCACATCTTCCCCACCTGTCCTTCTCGGGTGGATCTAAGGTGCAGCTTTGTGCCGGGCGTTAGCGACTCAAGATTTCTTCACGGAATCCGAGGCCGTTTGTAGGGGCGCTCTGAGCAGCCGGGACTTTTCATTTCTTCTGGTATTCATTTTTTCAATACTTATTGATCTATATTGACCTTATTGAATCTTATTGAATCTTATTGGATCATATTGATGGCTTCACGATTTGCTCCACTAGAGTCCGTCTATATCGCGCCACCAAGTCCAGTACGCAATTTGAGCAAACTATAGAGATTTGAAGCTTGCGCAGCGGCCAGGCTTTAGCAGAGGCCGGGGAGCTTTTCTTATCCGCGGCCACTGTGAGAAGCTCAGCGCGATAGTACGACAGTCGGTAGCCAGCTTTGCAGCTTTGCCAGGGTAAAAAATGTGGCATTTGGCCTGTCCTCTTTGAGGCGAGTGAAGAAACCCTCACAGGCCTTCTTGACAAAACAAAGATGTACATTTCCTATCATTTCCTTACATTGTATGAACACCCAGATGGACCTAAATAAGAACAAGGACATTTATGAGGCACTGGCAACGTGCGGTACTCGCTAAGGTCCTACCAGAGCAGCTTTCACCCGCTCTCTCTGCTGGTCTCAGTCAGCTGGACCTGCCACTGCCTGAGACAAATAATTATGACAGAACTGAGAAATCATCGATTGCGATTTTGTTGCATTGAAGTAATGAAAGAAGTAGCATGTTTGAAGAATGGTCGCGGCGTGTTGCAGCTTCAGCTACCCTTTGCCGTCCAAGGCCGGACCACAGCAAGGTGCCTCCAGGGATAGCAGCAAAGCATGATTCACAACACAGCCTCCAATGGCCTCATTCTTTGATCACTCGAACTTATTTTGTTACACTGTTTAGTCATTTTTACATTTACATGGTTTACACATGTTTACAATATGTTTACATGGTTTTGCTCCATTACATTGCAGGGAAATTTATGGCCAATGGAAGGCGGTCTCCCCTCGAAGTCGTGTCCAGGTCCTTCTGGAGCAGCATGTACAGGCTCGAGGGGAGTGGAGCAAGAAAAGCGCCGCAGACTGCAATTGGTTGTATGATGTTGTATGGCTTCACTATGCTTCACTCTTGCTTCACCAGGAAGTTGGTTGGACTGCTTGCATGACAATTTCAGATACATAAGCACACAATTTTGGTTTGCCGCGAAATACACGATGGAGCAGTGAGCAAGTCTACTCTTTTCTGCTTCACTACGCATCCTGCTGTTCTAAGATAGGTTAGGGCAAAGTCTGTTTACATTTGTTTACCGTGACAATGAAGTTAATGGTATGCCTGACTATGTCAGGGCTCCATATGGTCCCCATAGTTTCTCAGCACCTTACCTCTTGTGCAAAGTCCAACAAAGGGCGTTTGGAACCTCGAGAGCAAACGCACAATTCAAATAGTCTTACTGAGTTGCCTCCAATCCATTTGCCACATGAGGCTAGTCTTTCACGAACCCAGGCCATTGGTTGGAACAACTGCAGCAGATTGTGGTGGAGTGGCACAGTGAACGCAGATTGACGGTGCAGTGAGTGCCGTTGGGGTAAGCCGATTTTGTTTTGGCGCGCACGGAAGCGGTTGCTGCGCCAGACAGATGGTCGCTACCACAAAGGGATGAGATCGGTGCTTTCTTCCAGCCGTTTCAGGGTCTGTGGTCATAGCATTCCAGGGATTCTTTAATCTTTCTTGATTTGTTCAGAAGTTCAGACATTGGGCGAAGATCTATGCTGGGACCCACTCACCTACCAGTAGGTAGGGCCAGGGGCAGCTCAGTGTGAATGGATAGAAGCCGCACTCTCCTCTTTGCTACAGGAACACCAGCGCTTCTGCCAACAAAGAGGCTCTACGCTGCAAGTGGTTGGGAGTACGAACATTGACCGAGTTAGCAACTAAGGGAGTCAGCAACTACGAGCCAGCAACTGAGCAAACCCGAGTCAGCAACCAAGAGTCGGCAACAAAGGCACCGAGTCAGAAACTATCCGAGTCAGCAACCAAGAACGTCCGAGTCAGCAACTAACCAGACCGAGTCAGCAAACACCAAGTCCGAGTCAGCAACTACAAAGGTCCTTTTCAGCAACCAAAAATGTCCCCGTCTGCACAATATATTGAATGGAACATTAACTTCAACTTATCTTCATGAGGTTAAATCCACCAGCCCCTCTGGACAATATATTGATTGGCATACTGACTTTAATTTAAGTTCTTCTGGTAAGAAATCAAAACTGCCACCCCCTCTGGACAACAAAACACATGGGATTTGAATAATTTAAACCTGAACTAACTATATAATGATCTTCCTGAGGGATTCGCAAAATAATTTTAACTTCTTATCAAAACTGCCACCCCCTCTGGACATTGTATTGCATGGGGTATTACCTTCAACTTATCTTCATGAAAGATTAAATCCACCACCCCCTGCGGATTATATATTGCTTGGCATAGTAACTTTCGCGTCTTCTCATAAGGAATCAAAGCTGCCACCCTCTCGCATCGATTGCCATAGTAACTTTAAATTCTTCTGATAAGGGATCGAAGCTGCCACCCCGTCTGGACAATGTATTAAATGAAATTATTAACTTCAACTTATCTTCATGAGGGATTAAATCCACCACCCTTTCAGGGCAATACATTGACTGGCATAGTAACTTCAACTTCTTCTGATGAATCAAAACCGCCACCCCTTCAGGATACTATATTGATATTGAATGGGATACTACCTTCAACTTATCTTCACGAGGGATTAAATCAACCACCCCCTCTGGACCATATGTGGAACGCGGTTGGAGACATAGAACATGAAATAGATAGTTAGATAAACATATCATTAGAAATAAAGAAAGAAAGAAAGAAGGAAGGAAGGAAGGAAAGATGGAAAGATGGAAAGATGGAAAAATGGAAAGATGGAAAGATGCCGACTCAGTCCTCTCTTAGTTGCCGCCTAAGCCCATTCTTAGTTGCCGACTCATCCCTTTTTGTGGTTGCCAACTCATCCCGTTCTTAGTTTCCGACTCATAGTTGCCGAATCAGCCCTTTTGGTTGCCCACTCAGACCCCGACCTTGGGAGTAGGGAGCGTGTCACCCGCATGAATGATAAGTTCTAAATGCCCACCTGTTCCAACAGTCACCTATACTCCATCATTTTGATGAAAACACGCCTGATAAGCAATTCTCTGAAGTTGGAAGTGGCCCTGGAGGCCCTGAAAACCCTCGAGGCCCTCGAGTCTGTTTGCACATCTGTTCTCTTTTTGCTACACACAAAACTGTACAGGTGGCACATCTGCGGGAGGAGCTGCGGAGGCTTCAGCAGCAGGCGGAGGCTCTCATACAATCATGCGAATCATGCGTATGTGCATTACATTAGATTAGGCTGTACTACATTAAATATCATTAAATTACAAGACATGACAAGACAAGACAAGCACACAATACTTTATAAATTCATACATAAAAGATTGCATTGCGTACAACTTAGACAACAGGCGTTGGAGATAGCTGGGATGCAGTAGAGCAAGGAAGATACCACCAAGTTGTTGATCTCTGGAATCTTAGATGCAGTGAACGACTTGAAACATGGAAAGTATCAAGTTACTCTGTACTCTGTACCTTTGCGATTTGTTTTGCTATGTCATGTTGCCATATATGCTGCCTATATCATCCTATGTCTAGAAGGCGCATATTCTAAAGGCCTTGATGCCTTTGTTGTCTTCATTTTGTCATTTTGGTGGCCATTGGTGGCCTTGATCCTCGGCAAGGCATCAGCAGCACCAAATGAGGTGCACCTGGCATGATGGGATCCGCTGGTTGTCTGCTAGCTGCAGTGGTGCAAGGATTTTTAATGCATTCAGATTTTCACAACTTCGGGAAATGGATGGTCATAAAATCTTTCGAGCTATTCCATGGTATTCCCATTTCGTATGGCCCGAAATTTCAGCGTGTCTAAAGCGTGGTTGTGCCAGCTTCGTGACAGGCCCTTCGTAAAGCCCTCGAGCAGAATTCCCAGGAGATGGCGGAGCTGAAGGCCTCGGAGGCGCAAGTCAAACATCCACGTTACAAAAAATATAAACTGACAGTATTGAATCATTATTAAACATTATTGAACAGATTTGGAGCAAGAATAAAACATATTATACGTGTATATATATATATATAGATATTATATGCGTATATATATATAGATATTGAATGCATTGACACGTATTGATACATATTGGCACATATTGATACATTTCTCGGGTGAAGATATTCAGCAAGACCTTTGGGTCATGCAGACATGCTTTGGTTTTTGAGGACCGCACAGACTGCTATGACTATGGCAACTAGAAACAAAACATTTCATATCTTGGCATATTCCGGCATATCTTGGCTTCGGGTTATATCGTTGTAAAAGAGGAATGGTGATATGGTCCTTGACAAGATCAGGACAGGCTTGGTGGCATCGCCGTGGCATAATCGCCAGATATCGCCAGGAAGCTCGAGTCGCCAGCATGCAGATGGAGCTGGAGAAGCAGAAGCAGGCAATATCGGACGTGGTCATTTTGCCCACAATCTGCACGTCAGGGCAGTACCTTCGTGCACTATCGTGCACTAGGATCATACTACTCCGTGCTGCAGAGAGGTTCTCCCTACTTCCATGGGCTCAGACTTTCGTCAGAGCCGCACAGGCAAAGAATCATGGGACTAACGGTCATCAGCCGAAGAAATCGACTTGCATACTGTGATGCAACCAGATACGTGGTATCTACAGCAGATGCACCTCAAAGAGGACAGGTGGAGTTCGCCTTCTGCCTGCCAACTTTCATGCAGCCACTGGAAAAGCATTCACATCTGGCTATGGGCTTTTGTAAGCCTGTACACCCAACTAGAAAACAACATGAATTTACGCACTTGCGCCCAAAGAAACGACAACATAGAACTAGAGGATGAAAAGGGTTCCGGGGGCCACCTCCAAGCTCAAGCTGTGCTGTGCCAGCGATGTCCAGTAGGTTGCGTAACGCATTTTCCATGTCGGCCATCGAGGCTGCATGCCAACCAGAAACATCCAGAAACAATGCGGCGCAAAGCCCGCCATTCACAACTCCAAAAGGTTGCATAACCAACCGAGATATTGCAAAACCAAATCCACATGCCAGCCACTTCTGCACAGGATGAAGGGACCAATCCTCACAGCACTGGACGGCTGCCAAGCAAGGATGTCCCCGCCCATCAAGTTTTGCAGGTTTCCAGCCTGTTGTTGTGCAATGCCATAGTCTCCCAAGTTGACAACACAAGGAGCGTAGTCACCTGGCATGTCGATAGGAAGTTTGGAGCGCCCAACGATGGCAAAGACAAACATTGCAGTCTTCATCACAATGACAAGATTGCCAGCATGGTACTGTGCACCTTCCAAACGTTCACATCTCGGTATCGAGCAAATTGAGCAAAGAGAGCCCACGAAACAAGATGAAACAAGTATCACGAACGAGCCATTGCAACCACCCTCAAACGCTTTGCTGAAATCAGTCTGACGGTGTTTGAGCCCAGACTGCGTTGGGATCATAATTTCGATAGTTTGGTTGCTTTTGATCTTCTTGTTTGATCTTGTTTGCATGTGCAGTGCTTTTAGCCGTGTCAAGGTAGCAGAGAAGTTGACCCAGCAGATGTCGCAAAATGTTGGGGAACTCAGCGGCTCTAGGTGTGCGCAGGGATGCTCTGCTTACTGGTTGCCAGATCTGACAGGAAGCTGCACGATTTCACTTTCTGACTTTCTGTCATTCTATCTCATGTTGCTTCGCTGTATGAAAACCAGGCTAAGCTGATTTTGTTTCAATTGATCATTTGAGCGACCCTGAGCCCTGAGCTCCTACCACTATGAACTCGGAGGTTTGGCATAGGGCACAGCTCTGCTCTGGGACGGCCTAAAAAGATCTAAAAGGCATCTAATCGCCAACGGCGCCCAGTTCAGCCACAGCATGCCACAGCTAGACAGGAGGCAGACATCGCCAGAAGAGCAGAAGAGGCTGGCATTTTGCCGCTGCAACGAGTCGATGCTGTAGAATGGGTCTCTGTTTTGGATGCGGTTGGATTTTCACCTATGAGCCCGCGTGCTCGGTTTCTTAAAGATTTTGCAATGATTATTGTAACCTATATTATACCTATGCTGCCTATGCTGGTCTCCTGGTGACTAGATATCTAGACTTATGGTTTGGTGCTGAGCCAGATGTCAAATGCAATGGAGAAGAAGCTGGAACAGCTGCGGGAGAGCGTCGGGCACCAAGCGGGCTTGGGAGACGTCGGCTGCCCCAAGTCATGAGGCTTGAATATTTCACACATATGACATACTTCTTATCGGAAGCAAGGTCATTTAGAAAGCATTAATTCATTTTTGGAACGCGCGGGATTGTTGATTTTGGAACACGTGATGGTGGGTGTCTAGCTGTTCCCTGGTTCTGTGTTGCTTGGCTTCTGCGTTTCTAGGTTTCCGGGTTTCTTGGTTTGTGGGTTTCCTGGTTTCTGTGTGTGGCTTTTGGTTTCTTGGCTTTTGCAGATTGTAACTTCTATTTTCTTGACTGTCGTATTTTCTTTGGTTTCTTGGCTTTTGTAGATTCTTGTTATAACGAAAAGTCAGCCGGAGGCAGTGGCTCAAGTTCTGAAGTGTCTAATTGCGAACGTAGTGAGAGTATAGGGGGTCTAGGTAGCGGCTTCCGAAATGCACACGAAGCTCGAAATTAGTTGGTGTTTGAGGTGGCCCGGAAGGGTGTTTTGCCGGGTGATGTTCTGTGTGGCGTTGGATTCCCCCGGCTGCCCGGTTGTTTTTGCCTTTTTTCAGGACCCCTTCCGTGCTGCTTTTCACCACACCTTTCGACACACCACTGCCTTTAAACCCAAATCGTCTTCAACAACAAGATCACTCCTGCATTGTCAAAAAATATCAAGCTTACCTACTTTATTAACCTTCCTCATGACTTTCCAACCTACATTTTCCCCTGCTTCGAGATATAATACAGCCAGCTCGAAGTCGCCTTTGTTAAACTGACCACCAATCAAAATTCGTAACTTGTTGTTGACTCCTGACATTTAGAATCATTTAGATACATTTAGCGTGTGATACGCAACTACTTTGCTCGTAGTAAGTGAAGCCGCGATACAACCATGTTGGCCTTTTCCTGGTTATATCCTTTTTGCATAGCACCGTTGCGGGGAAAGATAGAGGCCCCCTTCCTGCTGCTTTTCACCAAACCGGCCTACACCCTTTTGCACCTTTCGACACACCACTGCCTTTAAACCCAAATCGTCTTCAACAACAAGATCACTCCTGCATTGTCAAAAAAAATCAAGCTTACCTACTTTATTAACCTTCCTCATGACTTTCCAACCTACATTTTCCCCTGCTTCGAGATATAATACAGCCAGCTCGAAGTCGCCTTTGTTAAACTGACCACCAATCAAAAGATAACTTGTTGTTGACTCCTGACATTTAGATCATTTAGATACATTTAGCGTGTGATACGCAACTACTTTGCTCGTAGTAAGTGAAGCCGCGATACAACCATGTTGGCCTTTTCCTGGTTATATCCTTTTTGCATAGCACCGTTGCGGGGAAAGATAGAGGCCCCCTTCCTGCTGCTTTTCACCAAACCGGCCTACACCCTTTTGCACCTTTCGACACACCACTGCCTTAAACCCAAATCGTCTTCAACAACAAGATCACTCCTGCATTGTCAAAAAAAATCAAGCTTACCTACTTTATTAACCTTCCTCATGACTTTCCAACCTACATTTTCCCCTGCTTCGAGATATAATACAGCCAGCTCGAAGTCGCCTTTGTTAAACTGACCACCAATCAAAAGATAACTTGTTGTTGACTCCTGACATTTAGATCATTTAGATACATTTAGCGTGTGATACGCAACTACTTTGCTCGTAGTAAGTGAAGCCGCGATACAACCATGTTGGCCTTTTCCTGGTTATATCCTTTTTGCATAGCACCGTTGCGGGGAAAGATAGAGGCCCCCTTCCTGCTGCTTTTCACCAAACCGGCCTACACCCTTTTGCACCTTTCGACACACCACTGCCTTAAACCCAAATCGTCTTCAACAACAAGATCACTCCTGCATTGTCAAAAAAAATCAAGCTTACCTACTTTATTAACCTTCCTCATGACTTTCCAACCTACATTTTCCCCTGCTTCGAGATATAATACAGCCAGCTCGAAGTCGCCTTTGTTAAATTGACCACCAATCAAAAGATAACTTGTTGTTGACTCCTGACATTGAGATACATTTAGCGTGTGATACGCAACCAGTCAGTTTGCTCGTTGTAAGTGAAGCCGCGATACAACCATGTTGGTCTTTTCCTGGTTATATCATGTTATATCCTTTTTGCATAGCAGATCATAGCACCGTTACGGGGAAAGGTAGAGGCATGTTTTGGCATAGATTAGGCTCGATAGAATTCTTTCTCACTCAGGTCAACTGTGTAGATTTGAGCCCCATCGAAAAGTATAATTTTGGATGGGACCCAAACTGTGTAGAGTCACCATCTTCTTCGGTTCAGATGTTTTACGACTTAGAGCGGAAGATTACATGTTGTTCAGATGGCACTCTGGCGCAAGATGCCTCACCAGAAACTTGGGCTCGATAGGGTCCTTCTGACTCAGGTCAACACTGTGTAGATTTGAGCCCCATCAAAAATTATGATTTTGGATGGGGCCCCAACTTTATAGAGTCACCATCTTCTTTGGTTCAGATGTTCTACGACTTGCAACGGAAGATTACGTGTTGTTCGGCCGGCACTCTTGCGGAAGATGCCTCACCAGAACATTCGGCTCGCTATAGCCGCTAGAGTTCTTTCTGACTGAGGTCAACACTGCGTAGATTTGAGCCCCATCAAAAATTATATTTTTGGATGGGGCCCAAACTTTGTCCCGTATCAATCTTCTTTGGTTGAGGCTTTCCAAGCTCGCCAGACCTCCTAACAATTTGGCAGTGGGCCCAATAGAATTCTTTTGTGACGCGGATCAACACTTGAGGATTTCAGCCCCATCAAAAATTACACTTCTGGATAAGGCCCCAACTTTCTTCAGTAACCATGTTCTTTGCTTCACATGTTCTACGATTGAAAACTGGACATTACACAATTCGTTGCAACCATCTTGACTCCTTCCCTGTGGATGAGTATCGTCTGCACTTCCCTGCATGTTTCCAAGTTCTGCTCACCTATTTCTACATTCATATGACCTTTAGCTTTCGTTCACCCCCCGCCCGGCCTCAAGTCCTTGCTCCCTAAAATTAAACGCCACCCACCCCCACATAATAAGCACCCGGAGCAGTTTTTGGTATTTAATATTAGGGTGCGAAGCTTTCCCCTAATGCTAAATTAAAAACCTTAATCGAAAAAGGCAAACAATTTTATTTGAAAATCGCTTCAATTCCTTTAAACAAAATAACGGCAAAAAAATGGTTTCAGAAGGTTCCCCTAATATTAAGCCAAAACCTTAAAAAGAAAACGTTTTTTGATTTCAAAATCGATTAACGTCCTTTTTAAATCTTTTTAACATATCCTTAAAATATTGCCAACAATTCGATTTCGATGGTCCCCTCCAAACACTATAGATTATATAAAATCCGTAATCAAAAAACCCAAAAAATATGTTTGAAAATTGATTCAATTCCTTTTAACATCTAATTAACATATTGCCAAAAATTGGATTTCGAAGGTTCCCCTGATATTAAATTAAGCACTCGATTTTTTTAAAAACACATATGTTTTCAAAATGGATCAAAATCCTTTTCAAAATCTAATTACATACAAGTAAGATACTGCCCAACATTAGGTTTCAAAGGTTCCCCTAACATTGAATTTCAAATCCTAAGCAAGAGCATTTTCGATTTTAAAGTGTGGTCCCTGATAAAAACACCCTGGTGTTGACTAGTTTTTATTATTGGGTGTAACCCTCAAGTCGGACCTTCATTTTTGAATTGTACTAAAGAAGATCAATTAAACATCAAATTTGCCAATCTGAAATTTTCCAAAATTGAAAATGAGCCCGTATTCTTAATATTTACGGTGCGTTTAGTAATAGGGAGAAGGGATTATTTTTTGGTGTTCCAAAATGACAGAAATTTGGTATCTCAAGATGTTCTTTTTGGTGTTCTAGAATGGGCGGTGTCCCCATATTATCATATAAGTGGCCTGCCGGAATACAATCATAGAGGATATCCATTGAGCCATGCTCAGGCAGACCATGCGGCGCGGCAAGCCCATGAGGTGAGGGGCAACAGTTCTGAAAACTTGGGGAAGCGTCGAGAAACCATGGGATTAGGCCTAATGATTAGGCCCCAGTCGTTTGCAGTGAAAGGTCATGATTTGGTGGCAATCTACTGTAACTTTGGTCACTGAGTTCCCTCGCACTTTCGCTGTCTTGTCTGATTGAACATGGGTCTGTTTGCTCTCTGTGTCAGGTGATCATGCGGAGCGCAGAGCATGAGATGCGAAGACAACAGGAACTGAAGGCAGGACCCTCGCACGAAGAGTAAGCCGTCCGACAAGCTGTTACATCAGCCAAGATTGAGCAGGGAATTGAATGGTTAGTCGGCTCCAGCAGGAAACGATTCTCTCAAGCAAAATCCATTTGAAAGGAACACCCTTAGCTTCTCTGCATAGCCTTCCTGCCCCCTTCCCGCGCCTATACAACCCACTACAACAAATTACAACCCTACAATCCTTGCACGACCAATCATTGAGCCTGTTTGGGTTGGTTCAGGCCCAGAGGGAGCTGCGCTGGAGAGCTGAACACAGAGAACTTCAGCTGAAAGCCGAGATGACCGAAATGAGGTGCTGCGCCAGTGCTGTGACGGCGTGTTGCGGCATGTGGCGACATGTGGCGATGTGCTTGCCGGTCGCCACTTATCATATAGTTGTTTAATGTTTTTTTTTAGATAGTTGTTTTAAAGGTTTTTCATCAACCAAAGAATAATGAAAGCATTCACGGCAAAAAAAAAGTTTGGTGGGGAATGAAGTCCAGCTGCCTTCATTGCGTGTCGAGTTGTTGTCGGCGAATGGTCCAATCTCCATGAGCATAGTGATAGAAACATGGCACGCACCGATGCACTTTAAAGTTTAAAGATTTTCCCAAGGTAACTGCTTGGAGTGAGATTGGAATGCTCTTGCCATCCCGGTTGCAAGAAAGATTTTCCACCTGACCACAGGATGAGGACCAGCTGGCAGGCTGCCTGGGCTGGAAAAGGTGTAGCCGGTGTAGCGCTTCTCCTGCACATGTAACAAGAATGGATGGGAAAAGGAATGCCTGCTTCAGGCGTGTGGCCGTTGACCCTGTCAAACAGATTCTTGATTTGTTGGTATCTCAAGCCCTCAGAGGCACTTCAACAACTGGAAGATTCTGAGTTGATGAGTCGAACCCCAGGCTTGGCTTGTTTTGCAGGGTGTTGGACTGGTCACTGACTGACTGCCAATGACGTGTGACATCCCTACTTGTTAGCCTTACATCCTCCTGTAAACAAAGGGTTTTGACATGAAGAATCACAATCATTTGATGACTTCAGTGTTTGGGGATGCAGAGACAGCCACTTCGATCTGAACCGAAGTTGGCGTGAAGCCACATTTGGACCTATACAATGAAAGAAACAATAACAAACCCTTCAAAATGTTGCTTCAATGCTGCCTTTGATGACAAGTAGCAAGCCCAGGCCCATCCAAGATAGCTCTTTATCAGCAAACTTGAAGCCCCCAATACTCTCCGCCTAGCCAAGGCGCACGGTAGATTTTTGATTGTCCCAGCTGATTTCCAGCAGCAATTTGACGACCAAGACTCTCGCATAAGCTGTTGGAGCCATTGTGTTCGCGTGAGAAAAAAGGAGCATAGTAGAGACCCTCAGATTAGTCCCAGAGAAACCAAGGTCGGAGAGTATGTTTCACAACAAAGGCGTCAACAGACGACTTCCCAGGAAGGAGCTCTCTAATTTCTTTTTAGGTATTGCAATCATGCATGTCAATGCAGAGACATATGTATTTGATCATTTGTGTGTATAGAATAGAAGTATCAGTATATATATATATATAGTTAGCTTAAATCCACAGACTCGTACATAGCGCAATATAATAAAACACAGAAAATATATCACAATACATGTAAGATCATGTAAGTACATACACCTTGTATAACCTCTCTCTCTCTCTCTCCCTCTCTCTCGCTCTCTCTCTCTCTCGATTTATCTACAACATATGTATCTATCTATCTATCTATCTATCTATCTATCTATCTACCTATCTATCAATCAATCTATCTACCTATCCATCTATAGACATACGCATGTACACAAACATCCATTCAGATGTATGTTTGAAAATGCATAAATATAGATAGGATAGGATAGGACAGGAGGAGAGGAGAGGACAGGACAGGAGAGGATAGGATGCTCGGATGGGACGGGATAGGATGGAACGGGATAGGATGGGACGGGATAGGATAGGATGGGATAGGATAGATAGCTGGCAAGCTAGCTAGATAGATAAATAGATAATAGATAGATGAATAATAGATGGACCAGATAGATCAGATATGTTTCCATCTGGTGTTTTCTGATCACTTCGGCACGTTGGCCAGGCAGCACTCCAAGCCGCAGCCGTGACCGCATGCCCCGGTCACACTCAAGCCTCAAGGAGGTGGTGCCCAATGTTTCCTCTCGGTGTGGCAGTTCTCAGAATTTCCCTTAGAGTGGACAAGAAACTGTTGAAGTGAGCAAACATGGCGATATACAAGTTCCGGGTACATACTTCACATAGCTGCAGATTTTTGTTTTGACCACTTGAAATCTTGTCTCATGCCCGGCAATCTGATTCTAAAAGGCAGGAAGCGTTTTCCGGTTAGAACTTTAGTGTTTTTGGAGTGTGATCATCAGTGCTACACAGCATTTTGGTCACAGCTTCTCTATGACTTCACCTGAGTGCACTGAGTGCTGGTTGCAGGCCCTGCATTATGCAGCATTCCAGGAGGGCCAGGGCGACCAGGGCCACGGTCCACCCGCCGCAGCAGTGCCAGAATCATTATTGGTAGAGCCTTTGACCTGCCAGGCGGATCCAATGGGATGAAATTGATGTAACGGTCGCTTTGGAGACTTCAGGGACTTCACGGGCTTCACGTCCTCGAAGATTCGATAGACGACATTTCTTGGGTGCACCAAGTAGCTGGCTGTGGGATAGTTGATTATAAGTACGTCGCATCACTATATAGGAATTCGGTGAAAACTACAACCAGTTGAGCGTTGGAACGCTGAACATGCCCTTTTTTGTGGTAAAATTCAGATAAGAAAGTAGTCCGTCGATGTTTTTCCATTGTTTCACACATACCGTGCAGTCAGAAAATGTCGCAAACAGTTCCGCCACAGGAACCAGTCAGCTCCAACCTCAGACGGAATGATGCGGGAGGTTTGGTAAACAGGTTTAGTATGGAAGGCTTCCAGACTCCAGAGCAGGTCCCTAGACCTTCTGGGCCCTTGCGGAGCGGATGGTATACGATTATATATATATGTGTTATATATTATATAAATACCAGTAGTACCCTACAAGGCGATGGCGGAAGTTTCAAGAATAGGAAACCTATAGGAGAGATTGGTTGTTGCGAATCATGGGTGGCAGAGCGAATCCGCGAATGGACAGAAAGCTGGTTGGAGTTGTGTTTTTTTTGAATGGTTGCAGTGGTCACCTGAAAACAACAACTGCTGGATGTAGTGTAGTGGAATGTAGTTGCAGCTGTCATTTTAGTTCAAGTCGTAGTGATTTGTAGTGTGGTTGTAGCGGTAGTTGATGTTGTTGCAGTTGTAGTTGTAATGTTGTAGTTGTAGTTGTAGCTGTCGTGTAGTGTTGTAGTTGTAGTTGGAATTGGAGTTGGATGAGGAGTTGTAGTTTTAGTGTAGTGAGTGGTAGTTGTGGCTGTAGTTATTGCTGCTGTTGTGATTGTAGTTGTAGTAGTGGTAGTAGTAGAAGAAGTAGTAGTAGTAGTAGAAGTAGTAGTAGTAGTACTAGTAGTAGTAGTAGTAGTAGTAGTAGAAGTAGTAGTAGTAGTAGTACTAGTAGTAGTAGTAGTAGTACTAGTAGTAGTAGTAGTAGTAGTGATCGTGGAAGCAGTAGTAGTGATAGTAAAAGCAGTAGTAGTGATAGTAGTAGTAGTAGTAGTAGTAGCAGCTGTAGCAGTAGTAGCAGTAGTAGCAGTAGTAGTAGTAGTAATAGTAGTAATAGTAGAAGTAGTAGTAGTAGTAGTAGTAGTAGTAGTAGTCGTAGTCGTCCTAGTGCATTTTGACTACGAAATGTGCTTCGCGCCACAATGGCGTGCACTTTTTCAGCATTTCATCCTCCTTTAAATGCTCCTGTGTTGGTGTGTTTTGTACGTTTTTTCATCATTTTTCCTTCGAAATGTGCTTCGCGCCAACCAGCCGCGTGCAATTTTTCATCTCTCATCTCCCCAGATGGCTCCGCACCCGCCGCTTTAGCGAGCCTACTTTTCAGCCCTCTGGAGCCACAAAACATTGGAAACAACACAGTGTTTGGCGACTTTTCTACCTTTCGCGCACCTGCATCTTCTTTCTTTGGCTCTTTCTCTTCTCTGATCTTCTTTCTACTGACCCACCTCTGCTTTTCTATCTATCCATATTGTCGGAAGTTTGATTTCTAAACTTCCTTCGATAATACGTAAGTGATTCATGATGGTACCATGGCGGCAAGGTGGTATAATTCTTGGAAAGTGGAAAGATGTAGAAAGACAGCACGTGAGAGGCAAAACCATAAGCGCGCATTTAACTCCATTTCTCTGCTCAGAAATGCTTTTGAATCCTTTCAAGGTGTGACATTGGAGTTCACCAATGAAAGGCCAGGCAGTTTGCGCAGTTGTGAGCGTGACTCACTGCTTTGAGCCCTACTAAATTCATCCAGGTCCAAAGTCCAAATTCATTTTCGCCATACCGGTATTGTAAACATTCTCAATTTGTTTTTTCCTACTGGGTCACTTATTCCTGGAAGCTTTCTGCTTCGCATCGTTTTGCCTTTCCATGGTCTCATCTAGCTAATCTTGTGACTCTTAACATGTGCTTCACACCACACACCATTGACGACAGCCACCACGAGTTATGCCATGAGTCAGCGGGCGAGTCACCTTCAGCTGACCACAGTTGCCCAGTTTGGATGATGCGCGCCTGGCGCAACGGGTGGCGCAAGACTTGGCACCACGGATCTGTTATCCAAAGGACCATAAGGCTTGACGCGAGCCTCCGCATGATGTATAATACTGGGTCGGTCACTCGTAAGAGCCAAGCGGGATGCACAGGAATTTGTTTAGGAATTTGCTTAGGACCACGTATTAAGATTCTATCAAATTTCTACTGGTGACCTTGGGGGCAGATGGAACCTGCGAAACGAACACCGCTTCAGAAAGAGAGCTGCGCAATCCGCCAGGAAAAACCACCTGGGTCCTCTCATCCCAGCCGCCCGGGCACGCTTTGGCCTGAGATGGCAGCCAGATGGCTGGTGGGACCAGCACTCACACAATTTATTTGGCTATCCAGAAGCGGGGAAAAAGGCCATTGAATGGCCATTGGATTTGGATGCGATTGATTTCACATGATATTGGTGGATCTTTGGCATCTATGTTCGGACACGACACACCCTTCTGATCATGCTTGGGAACGTGCTTGTGCAGTACACAAAACTGGACAGCATGTTCCCACGGTAGGGAAGCGGAGAAGATGGTCGCAACATGTCGCAACGGAGCAACTCAATATAACTCAATGCAGTTCATGTGGCAACTCATGCGGCAAGTCATGATGCAACTGACGAGGCAACTCATCATATAATTTATTTCACAATCCATGCCAGGAAATCAAAGCGATTCAAACATCTCCATGTCCCGGGGACTTGGACCATCTTGGACCATCTCGGACCATCTCGCTCCGATGATGTTGGTCGATTCATCGATTGTTCAGCATGCGCCAAGGCCGGTCCGAAGTCCTTTTTCTGCACGGAGTGTTTGCAGCACACGTAGTGCCCAGGCGTGGTTGACACCTGAAGCCACAGGATAGATTCAAAACATGTGGTGGGTGGAAATGCTAGATGTTCACTTGAAACTTAAGATGTTCACTCTGTACGGAAGCTTGCGCTCAGAAACTCATCGGGTTTTATAGCTGTGCAGCAGAGCACGGACTCTCGTTAAATAATCGTTAAATGATATTCTTTTCTCACAGCCACCTGCAAGGTGAGGCAGGAACAAAGTCCCACAGATATGCGGAGAACATGTTTGACTGCGAATGTCTAGATACAGAAGAGTAGCGCCAATATTCCAGCTTATGCACCTCAAGGGTGCAACCCCTGGTGAGGAATCTCGAGTGTATAAAACACGGCAACATAAAGGCAAGTATCGCAAAGATCAAATGTAGACGAGCTGAATGCAATGAGCTTCCTCTTTGTTTCGTTTCGTAGGCAGCTCGAAGCAAGAGCACTCTACAACTTGGTGCAAAGAGGCAGGGGGGGTGGCAGGGGTGCTACTGTTGGAAGGCGGAGACTAGGCCTTGTCGCAAATGGATGCAAATGGTACTGCCTTTCACAAGGTTTGTAACACTGTAGTAATACGATCCAACCAATCCAATCAGGCATTTAAAGCGATCACCTGAAAGGGCTTAGTCTCATTATGTCTCATTGGTCTCGCCATAATTTGATCACAAAAATTGGCTTCAAAAAGAGGTTGATGTCATCAGTTGCTGCTCCCCTCAAAAAAAAAAGGTCTTGTAGCCCTGGGCTCCTTGGCCAAAAAGAAGCTGTCCCTGCATGTCCCTGCGATAACTCTGCAAGGCCACACAGCGCCAGCTCGGCGGGTCGCCCACCATTTGATGGAGTTTTTCAACGACTGGGTCCTCTCGGTGTGGGTTGCTGGGAGGTATTGTCATTAAGTTCCATCAACATCCATGCTCTCTTGAGGAGGGTTAGAGCATGTTAGAGCCTTTTTTCTGGAAGCATGCTACCTTAGTTTCAGCATGTTTCAGCCATTTGGCCTTTCATATCCCACAGGGCAGTTGGTGAGTTCCTGTATTCTTCCTCCAACAAGTTCAACTTTTCGTTCATCATTCTGGCCATGAAGGTAAGGCCCAAGCACAAAAGATGAGATGAGAATCAGACATGAAGACTCTGCTGCTGGAATCTGCTAGATGTCTTCGGCTGGATGCCTTCGCAACACTGGCAGGACCGGTGACTTGGAATGGCGTTGCGAACAGCGTCAACAGGTGGAGCTTGCCTCAGTTTGGGAAGGGACTGTTCTCAGCCTGAGATCGACGTGGACAAAGATTGAGATCATGATCTGAGATCAAAGTATATCAAGTTTTGTCAAGGTAGAATTTAGATGTTTTCAGATGTTTTCAGATGTTTTTAGCTGTTTTTTAGATGGTTTTAAGTTTTCAGCAACAATTATAATTACAATTGTTATGCAAAAGATTCTGCACGCTGTCAGCCACTTGCATCAATCTGCGGCTGTTTATTGAATCACTGTATGCTCAAGACCAGCATCTATAGGTACGAGCTTCAACGTCGGGCAGAGGGCCGTTGGCCACATGGCTGCAGTTTTGACTGGAAGCTGGTGTAACTTTCGAACTGATAGTTTCAAATCCAAGTAGTTATGACCAGCCCGCAAATAATTCAGCATTTGTTGGAAGCCGCAAGAGCACTGATTGTGAAAATATTGTAAATATACGATCTCGGAAACCGACATGGAAAGGGCCGCGTCCAAGGTACGACAAAGGCCAAGGGCGTTTGATCCGAGGTTTCCGCGGCTGAGGTAGTTGTCAAGCAGTTCCTCTGTGCAAAAGTCATGTTGACGTCCAAAACCACACACGACACAATGTGCACGATGCACGATCAAGTATCGAGAGTATTGAGGGTTTACAATAGCAATGTGCGTTTTACATCATATTATGATCATATATAATTATATTTCAGACCTATATTCTGTGATAGGATGATGGATGACGTATACAGATAGAATTTGAAAGACCTCACAGCAGCGTTTTCAAGTTAGTAGTCGCCTTCATGTTAGAGCTCGGACATGCGGACACGTTGCCAGCTACAAATGGTTGGACGCTTGGGAACGCCACACAGGGCAGTTAATGCACCCAGGGTGTGAAAACAGCACCTTGTCCCGTGCCGTGCAGCTCGAAAAACACGAGACTCCGGCAGCTGAACATGCTGAACATCTCGTCGTGCTCAGATGAAAAGAGATCGCCCTGGAAGACCCCGGAGGAGAGCACTTTACAACATCTTGACTCTTGACATCATCGAGCTCATCGACCTCATCGAACCATTCGAAACGTATGGAAACATGGAGCTCACTTTCTCTTCGATCGTTTTCTCTTATTTCAATCATTTTGGATCTCTTCAAGTTTTAGTGGATTGCTTTTGACATGCAGACAGCAACATGTCTTTCTTCATTAGTTGCTGATGCTTGGAATCTCCGTGGACGCTTTCAAAGTCCGTAAGGTAAGATGGGAAAACATGTGTATATAATTGTATAAATAATATACAATAATATACAAAAATGCACAATAATATACAATAATATACAATAATATACAATAATATACAATAATATACAATAATATACAATGATAATATACAATAATATGCAATAATATACAATAATATACAATAATATACAATCATATACAAAATAAGATGCAAAATAAGATACACAATAATATACACTAGTATACAAAAATATACAATAATATACAAAATAAATCAAAATAATATACAATCATATGCAATCATATACAATATTATACAATAATAATTTACAATAACATACAGAATAATATACACTAACATACAATAATATGCAATAATATACAAAAATATGCAATAACATACAAAATAATATACAAAATAAAATCCTAATAAATATACTAAATAATATACAAAATAATATACAAAATAATTTACAATAATATACAATAATATACAATAATAATATACACTAACATACAATAATATACAATAATATACAATAATATACAATAATATACAAAAATATACAAAATAATATACAAAATAATATACAAAAATATACATTAATATACAAAATAATATACAATCATATGCAATCATATACAATATTATACAATAATAATATACAATAATATACAGAATAATATACACTAACATACAATAATATACACTAGTATACAAACATATACAATAGTATACAAAATGATATACAACATAGTTTACAAAATAAGATACAAAATAATATACAAAATAAGATACAATATTATACAATATATATATATTTCTCCATGTGTAAGCGGCAATTCAAGCTGGGCGTGGCATTGCGTACAGTCTGTCTAAGAGAGAATATTCAAGCAGTCGTGCGCGCGAAGTATCTAGATGTATGATGTCATGTGTTTACCTACATCTATTGATTCATCCAGCTATCTATTTGTCTGTCTATCTGTCTTTCTGTCTATCAATCAATCAATCTAATCTATTTTTCTACAGTATTGAATTCTATTATTGTATTCTATTCTCATACAATTTATTTTTAATCTAATTCAACTTAATGTAATCTAATCTAATCTAACCTGATTTAAGCTAATCTAACCTGATTTAATCCAATCCAATCTAATCTAATCTAATCTAACCTAATCCATCCAGCCATCAACGAATCCATTTATGTATGATTATATACCATTATGTACCCACATGTCGTGCACAACATGCCTACCCACATCACCTTGTACATCCAGGCATACGAATCCATACCTCTCTCAGCCCTCCAAGTCTGCGGCTGCCAACAGACCTTGGTGCGGAGCATCCATTCCAAGGGCTGGATGCAGGATAGAATTATCAGGCCTGGCTACTCTGTAGAAGCCGTGAAATTCTCACCACAAGTCGGGATACGATTCCCAGTTTGCCCTAGTGGCCACCAATCATCACGCTGTCTTGCAAAGCAGTTGTCAACAGACTACAAAGTCGGTGTCTTCTGTGTAAGAAATGGTTGATGGACTGGAAAAGGCCTCCGACTTCAGTGATCAAAGTTTGACTGCTAGCAGGTTCTCGTGGCACACAATCCTGAAAAACGTTGTGCTGCAATCTCATTTCCGTGCTATGCCATGGTAAACCACAATTCAAATGCTGCTGAATGACTACATTGACTCCGCAATTTTATGCAGGTATCCACGTCTTGGAGCATTTGAGGCAGTTGCTCCTGGGGCCTGGGGCGTTTCGTTCTGTGAAAATGCCAAGATGATTTAAGCCATCTTTGGACAAACCAGAGCAGTCATAGGAGCAACACCCTTCAAAATATACAGTATACCTCTCTCTCTCTCTCTTGCTATGTAGATATAGTACGTACAAATGTACACATGTATGCATGCATACATAGTTGATTTATACATATCAGCATAGGTACATTTATCCAACATGAGCATGTTTTGCTTTGCCCACTTTGTCTTAGACAACAGCAGGTGTATCACAAGTGGTTTTCAACTTCGTTAGGTATGGCTTTGTTTCCGGAGCAGCAGAGAAGAGGCGGGCAAACAGATGGACCCAGATGTTGAAGGTACAGGAATGTTCAACCAAATTCGGACGTAAAGCCAAAGCACCTTTTCACATCGCTTAGGCTACACCAGACGTGCACTGGATATTTATTGGTGGGAAAGTCGAGAGCTTCAAGGAACCGTCACAAAGATGACATGGAACACCTCAGGGTCTCAAGCCGTCACGGATCTTCGCCAGGACTTAAGAAATAAAATCTCATCCCGAAAGACCGGGTACAGGTCACCTTGTCCACAGGGGGAGGGGTTATTTTTTTTTCCGGATCAAGAATTTTTTTCTGGATAAAAAAAATCCGGATCAAAAAAAAATGGTATAAAAACAATAGCAACTAGTAGGAGGGAAGGAAAGGAAAAGGAAAGAAAAGGAAAGGAAAGGAAGGGACGGGAAGGAAGGAAGGAAGGTAGGAAGGTAGGAAGGTAGGAAGGAAGGAAGGGAAGGGAAGGGAAGGGAAGGAAGGAAGGAAGGAAGGAAGGAAGAAAAGAAGGAAGGAAGGAACAAAGGAAAGAAGGAAGGAAGGAAGGAAGGAGGGAGGAACGGAGGAAGTTCTGAAAACCGTATTCTAGAACACTTGTTGAAATTTATTCTCCAACTATATCTACTTGACTGATTTGTTCTGCCTCAACCTACGTTCTATATGCTCACAAGATGTATGCTGTGCAGCGTGGACACCCCTGAGTACCATATGCAACGGACAGCATTTGCACGAGAGAATAGGTATAGTCATTCTGCTTTGGGGGGAGGCGCTGCGCCCTCCCCCAACACCCCCTCCCGCTTTTTTGATCTTAATTCAAGTTTGCACACTTGTGAATACACTTCTCTACACACACATACATCTATATTTTGTATATATTCATGTGAATCTATTTAGTTTTATGTACACCCACGTAACTATAGTTATTTTCATGTACGTGCTGTATCCCTACATGAACCTTAAATAAATCCTAAACGGAGCCGAAACCAACCAACCTTTAACCAATGCTAAATAGACCTTAACTAACTCTAAATAGACCTAAAAAAAAGCCCTGAACCAACCCAAAGTGAACCTTAAACCAACCCGAAATAAATTTCAAACTAAAACCTACAGATGTCTTAAGCCAGCACAATGACAACATCCAATGGAACCTTTACAGCCAACACAGTTCTGCCTCAACCTACATTCTAGATGTTCACAAGATGCATGTTGTGCAGAACAAGCACCCTGAAAACCATGTAAAATCATTGAAGCCATGGAAAAATCAATAAGGTATTCATGTATAATTAAATGCATCCATATAAGTATAGTTATTTAAATGTACATGTTGTATCCCTAAATAAACCCTAAACAAACCCTAAACGTAACCTAAACCAACCCTAAAGAAACCTGCAACCAACCTTAAATAGACCCTAAAGTGGCACCAGACACCCCTGAATATCATATGTAACCTACAGCATTTCACGGGAGAACAGGTATAGTCATTCTGCTTTGGGTGGAGGCGCTGCGCCCTCCCCCCAATCCCCCTCCTCCCGCTTTTTTTATCTTAATCCAAGTTTGCACACTTGTAAACACACTACTCTACCCATATGTATATATATATACAATATATATATATATATATGTATTATGTATGTATTCATTTAAATCTATTTAGGTTTACTTACACCTACGCAACTATACGCATTTATATGTACAGTTTGTGTCCCTAAACGCTAAATAGATCGTAATCTAACCCTAAAAAATCTGAAATAGAACCGAAATCAACCCTAAAGAGACCCTTAACTAACCTTAGATGAACCATAAACAAACCCTAAACTAACGCAAAATGAACCCTAAACCAACCCAAAATAAACCTTAAAACCAAAACCGAAAGATGTCTTAAACCAGCACATGACGTCATCCAGTGAAACCTTACAGCCAACACAGTTCTGCGTCAACTTACATTCTAGATGTTAACAAGATGCATGTTGTGCCGAAAATGCACCTTGAGCATCATGTAAAATCAATGAAAAGCATGGAAAAATTATGAAAACCATGGAAAAAAACATTTTGCAGTCTGACCCATTGACACCAGTTTTGCGCTTGGAAAAAAAGGGATGCTTTGCATGTGATGTGTAGCGTTGGCCCTGAATAATTTTTTTTGATGCTTTCGAGCAGCTTGATCTCCCCTAGCCTCGGGGGATCAAGAAAAAATATTTCCAGATCAAAAAAAATTAAACCTAACCTACCACTAAATTTAGATGAAATAGACAATATGTTTTTAAGATCCTAGTGGTTTATTTTTTTTGATCTGGAAAAATGTTTTTCTAATCCTCCACTCTGTCCACATCATTAGATTATTGCCGGATGTGCTGCGACCGTTTTCCTTTCGCCCCAATGTACTTCCAGTGTGCTTTGGAAAGCTTCCAAGTGACGTCATGGGAAACCAATTTCTTCATCTGATTTTCATCAGTCACATGACATCCTGTGACATCCTGTACACGCATTGGTGAATGGAGGTCTTCTCGAAGTTGAAGACTGGGCGATGGCCAAATCCCCAATGGTTGGCTGAGCGAATCCTGAAGGTGCCACACTGCACTGGGTGCAGAATGCCCGGCTATGGATTTCAGGACACCGTTCACGCCAAATACGAGAAAGTGAAACACCACCAAAATCCTCACACAGCCCAACCGTCCTAGCTTCCGTGAGCCTCAGGGGATGGGGGGATGCTATTTGGCCCAATGCTATTTGGCGCATTGCCACTTGAGCTGTATCATGTACACAAACCACACAAAACACAGAAATCCCCAACACACCTGACTGTCACGCATTCATGCTTGAATGGATTGATTGATGGATCGATGGGTAAATCATCATAGATAGATCCATCTGTAGATAGGTAGATAATTACACAGAACATCACAGAACCACGTGAAGAAGTGCAAACCACACAAGCCCATTCCACAACAATCCACAACAGCTTTGCATGGCATTTGGTCAGCATGCGGTGAGCTTCCCATGACAGCGCTGGCTTCTGCCTACCAGTGCCCAGTTCTTCTCTGAGGATATTCATTTTGGCAGTTTTTCAATTTTGGCAATGAAAATGACTCTGGTGTGGCCGCCGTGGCCTTCCTTCTTCGTAAGTGTCTTCATGGTGGCTTCTTTTGCTGCCACCTTTGCAGATTATTATTTGTCCATTGGGCCGATTTGGGTCCAGCTCAGACAGAATCCTGGCCACTCCAACACCAGCAACACTAGCAGCACTAGCATCACCAGTTACCACATGCTGCAAATGCCGCACATGCCCATTGTCGGGAATCCTGACGAGCTGCCAACCCTATCCACCCCATCCTTATTGGAAACCAAGGTGGGATTGAATTTGCCATCATTTGACGGAGAGGTGCCTTGTTTGAAGTTTATTCATATCCCAAAGACTGGGGGGACCAAGATCTCTATGCAGGCTCTTGATCACAAGATCCGCTGGGGCATGCTGGGGCATATATGAAACCTCCTTGAAGTGTTCTGACAAAAGAAATTGCACGGACTTTGCAGCCAAGCGAGAATGCTGCTACTCACAACAAGAAGCGTCGCAAGCGCAGCATCGCTGCAGCATTTGGCATACGCCGCCAGCGGAAGATTCTTTGATTGCGGAGAGTTACGCAGGCTGCCAGACGTTTTGCGTCGTTCGGAACCCTTTCTCGCACTTCATCAGTGAGTTCAGGTGGCACATCGTTAACTGGACCCTCAGAGAGCCGGGTCAGGGGGTTAACTTAAAAAAACTTTGTTCGCACGATGTCTTCATGAAGTACAGTAAAGAACGAATGCAGCAAGATGCTGCAGCTGTACTGGACTTTACGGATGATTGCCATCGAATGCCGCAATCGAAGTATGTGATTTCCGACGACAAGAAGCACTCCTATTGCAATCACGTGATCCGCTTTGAGAATCTCACAGAGGAGTTCAATACCCTCATGAAAGCTTACAACTTTTCAGTGCGCTTGGACACGAGCAAAACTAATTCCTTCGCTGTCAGATTGAACTTTCGCAGGAGCTTAAGATTTGGATTTACAACCGTTACCAGCTGGATTTCGAACTTTTCGGCTACACCAATGGCTCTGCTGGCTGAACGCGTTGAACTTCAGGAGCCAGCGTCGCAAAGAACGACCAGGAAGATTGCATGGTCACAAAGAAGCGCTTCCCCTCTTGGTGAGGTATTCCACAAAAGTAGAGTCGTATTTGAGGCATCCAATTGGTAAACCGTTTTCATACAAGCCATTGATATTGATTAATTAGATCTGATTAGATGATACATGATGATACCATTGGTTAAAAGCAAAAGTCACAAAAGTCCATTCTTCCAACCATTTTCACATGGCTGCTGTTTCTTGCAATCGTGGCCTGGGGCCATTGCCGGGGCGGCATGGGCCGTGCCGAAAGATGCATGTGGGGAGGCCGTCTCTGTTTGTCAATGGAAAAACGACAGTTTATGGATTTCAATGGATTTCATGGTCATGTCTAAATCCTTCTTTTGAATATTTGTGGGTGAACAGCAAGTAGTGCTCCTCTGTGCTACCAATGTTTTTTCCAACAGATCTATCGCCAATGGAAAAACGACAGTTTATGGATTTCAATGGATTTCATGTTCATGTCTAAATCCTTCTTTTGAATATTTGTGGGTGAACAGCAAGTAGTGCTCCTCTGTGCTACCAATGTTTTTTTCCAACAGATCTATCTATCTATCTACCTATCTATCTATCATCTATCTATCTAGCTATCTATCTATCTATCTACCTATCTATCTATATGATTGTGTTTTTTCAACATTTCCATGTGTCTATCCTTAACGGCTGGAATCAGTTCATTTTGGCTGTGGAGCACTCTTGCCACCCTGAAGGTCGCTGAGCGCTTGAACGTTTGGGACGAGGCATGACCTCCAAAACATTGGGTGGACCGATAGTGAGTTGAGTTGATGATTTTGAAGGTACATGGATCTCTCTCTCTCTCTCACTCACTCACTCACTCACTCACTCTCTCACTCACTCCCTCACTCACTCACTCACTCACTGACTCACTCACTCACTCACTCACCCACCCACCCACTCACTCACTCACTCACTGACTCACTGACTCACTCACTGACTCACTGACTCACTGACTCACTGACTCACTGACTCACTGACTCAATCACTCACTCACTGACTCACTGACTCACTGACTCACTGACTCACTGACTCAATCACTCACTCACTCACTCACTGACTCACTGACTCACTGACTCACTGACTCACTGACTCACTGACTCACTGACTCACTGACTCACTGACTCACTGACTCACTCACTGACTCACTCACTCACTCACTCACTCACTCACACCCCTTCCTCCCTCCCTCCCTCCCTCCCTCCGTCTCTCCTGCCGTCCGTCCTTCCGTCATAGAAAGGAGATGGTGGATGGATGGGATGGCTGGGATGGGATGGGATGGGATGGGATGGGACTGGATGGATGGATGAGGAAGGCATGTATGGATGGTTTGGTGTGTGTGTGTGTGTATGTATACACACTCTATTACATGTAGAATATAGATACTAGTAGATGATTGATAGATGGATGGATGGATGGATGGATGGATGGATGGATGGATAGATGGATGGATGGATGGATGGATGGATAGATAGATAGATAGAGAAGAGAGAAAGAAAGAAAGAAAAGAAGAAATAAAGAAAGAAAGAAACAAAGAAAGACACAAAGACAGAAACAAAGAAATAAAAAAAAGGATTACATAGATTAGATAAATTATAGATTTGATAGATTTGATAGGTTTGATAGATTTGATTAGATAGATATGTAGATAGATTAGATTAGATTAGATTAGATTAGATGATTAGACTAGACTAGACTAGATTAGATTAGATTAGATAGACTAGGTTCGATTAGATTAGATTAGGTTAGATAGATAGATAGATAGATTAATTAGATAGATAGGTAGATAGATAGATAGGTAGATAGATAGATAGATAGGTAGATAAATAGATAGATAGAGATACATTGAGATAGATGGAGACAGATGGAGATACAAGCGCTAGCGTTAAGTCGTATCAGCTCGTAAAAGTCGTATCGGGAGGCCGTGCGCCTGGAAAAAGTTCAAGTTTGGCATCACCACAACTTTTAGCAATTGAACGATTTCATTGTTTTGGGGCCGTGCGCCTGGAAAAAGTTCAATTTGTGTATTGCGTTGATTTTTAAAACGTATGTTTGATCATTCTTTCAAGGGGTCAAACGCTGGTTGCTGCTTGCTTGCTGCTTGCTTGTTGCTTGCTTGCTGCTTGCCTGCTGCTTGCTGCTGCTTGCTGCTGCTTACCTGCTGCTTGCCTGCGGCTTGCTGCTCCTGCCGCTCACCTGCTGCTTGCCTGCTGCTTGCCTGCTGGAGATGGAGATAGATGGAGATAGATGGATTTTGATGGATTTAGATGGATTTAGATGGATTTAGATGGATACAGATAGATGGATATAGTTGGATATTGATGTGGATGCATATGGATGCATATGGATGGATATAGATGGATATAAATGGATAGAGATGGATGGATAGGTGGATAGATAGACAGTGTGGCAGAGAGATGTAGAAAATTACCTGCGTCTCTCTCGTTCTCCCTCCGTGTAGAATGAATCATTGAACAAGCACAAATCAAATTTCATTCCAGACATTTACGTTTCGAGCGTGTTATCCCCAAATGAGTGGAATTGTGCCATTCTTGGCATTTTGCCAGTTTATTTCGTTGTGAAAGAGCCATATACCCATTCAAAAAAACACGAATCCAGCCCACAATTGCTGTGAACAAGGGAGCATTGAAATTCGGCTGAACGAGGGCGGATTTGGTAGTTAGTTGAAAACACACATTTTTAGGGGGTCCTCTGTGAGAACATGATCCCAGTGGACCAACGCATTTGGGGCGGTTGAAACCACCGCAGATAGCAATCATTGCTATTAACAACTGTTTGAACCCCCGATCACTCCGCACACATTTCATCGCATGTGGGCCATTGTTTGATCAACTGTAAGTTGAAGAGTTTGACCCTATGTTACAGGCACCACCCCCTC
>CAMXCT020006669.1:70000-155000 GCA_947184155.2 Cladocopium goreaui | reverse complement strand
GAAAGCGAACCTACGGAGGAGAGTCCAGGTCCTGAAAAGGCCACGGGAAGTGAAAGCAGCTTGCTGCCGGTCGAAGCGCAAACTCTTGGTACATCAGTGCCAAGCTCTTCTCTGATGGCATCACAGTCGGAGAATGGCAACCAAATGGATGCGTCGACCGGACAGAAAGCAACAACTACCCCGCAAGAGGAGGCAGTGCTACCAAACGGAAGTACGGCATCAGAAATTGTTCCAGCACAAAAAGGGTTTGGACCAGTTGACGATGATCATGACAGCTTTGAGGAAGACAGGAATCCTGGAACTTTACAAGCAGAAATGGCCAGCAGGACAGAGACTGAAGTTGAAGAGGGGGACGTGGAAATTCCTGAAGTTGAAGAGGCACATTTGCTGCACATGGGCTTAGAATGGCTTAGAGATATACACAGAATCCATTACACGCCTACCCTCAAGTTTACATAGTGCGCAATACTTTTGCAAGCTTGGGCAAACGTTAGACACCTAAGGTGAACAAGTACGCATCTGGTTTGTGTGACTTTGCAATTCCACCGGATTAACGTCAAAAAACAATACAAACAGGCATGCCATACTTGCAGTCCATAAGGCAGAAGCAGAGGTTTCAGGCTCCAAGATTTTCTACAAAACCTAGCAATTTGCGCAGGTCTCGTCACCGATTGAGCTCCCGAGCGCTGAAGCGCGAAGCAAGCCGAGCAGTGAGTTGACCAACCTGGAGCAGCTCGGCATGGAGGGATCCTATGTTGATGGCTGAATGGACTGACGGGGGGCAAGCCATCCTTATCTTCGCTGGTATGAAGATGTATCATTAGATTCATTTTAATATTGCTTCGTTTTGCTTCTATCTTCAGCTCCAAAACAAACACAGCAAATATGGAACCAGCGTGGTCCTCATCATTTGGCATTTGGTCTTCACTGTCATGGCAACAGCAGTCATTGTGAGACTTTCTTCTTGGGGTTGCTAACAATTTGTTATTTCAGTCTTCTAAAAAGCAAGCAAAGCTTTGCATTTTCGCCTGTGGTTGCATCGCAACTTTTTCTTTCATTGTAATGATTCACCGCCATCACAACCCAAATCTGTCGTGAGGTACGCGCAACAAGCTGAAAAACCGTCGACGGATGTCAAGGCTGTCAATTGCCTGCCAGCATCCATGATTCTCGTGCGGGTCACAGAGTTATTCGTTTGTCCCAGGAAATACCAGGTATATAAATATAAAAGGGCTGCTGCCCCCTGCCGCCGACCCCAGGGGTGTTGGCCCTGGGGCGACCTGCTAGTGGCAATGACAAGATACGAAGATATACTAATGATAACTAATGTCTGAGTATATTTTTAGTGTAGGTATAGATATATAGATATGACAGCAGAGGTCAAAAAGATAGTATGAAGGAATGTATATGCAGCCCTTTGTCATTTCACACCGAAACAGCGTGTCACTGAAGGCCGGAAGGCGCTTTGGCTTCCGGCGGATCCTGCTTAACGTTGCTTTCTGAAGCGACTAGAAACTAGCTCCAAATTGTGGCCGTCCGACCGCCTACAAGGCGGAAGTGACTAGAAACTAGACCGAAATTATGGTCGTCCGACCGCCTTAAAAAGGCTGGTGTTGCCACACCGAAACAGCGTGCCAGTGAAGGCCGGAAGATGCCTTTGGCTTGCGGCGGGTCCTGCCTAACACGTTGGAAACTAGTTCCAGATTGTAGCCATCGTTAGCCTCCGACCGCCAAAAAAGGTTGCCGCCAGTCCGAAACCGCCTAAAAGGCTGGTGTCACCACACCGAAGCAGCGTGCCACTGAAGGCCGGCTCGCCTGCGGCTGCCTCTAGACGAGCTCTTTGCAAATTGCAGCCTTCAAGCCTCCAAAACCTTTTGGCCTCGCCGCACCGAAACACCATGCAACTGAAGAACGGCCCAGGCTTTCGGCCTGCGGCTGCCTGTGCCAAACGTTGCTGTCTGAACCGGCAAGAAATTAGCTCCAAAACCTTGGCCCCTCCACACTGCAGCAGCATGCAATTGAAGGACGGACCAGGCCTTCGGCCGTGCCAAACCTTGCTTTCTGAACCGACAAGAAACTATATAGATCCAAATTGCAGCTTTCAAGGCCCCAAAATTTTGGCCTCACACCGAAAGCTACTGAAGGACGCACCAGGCCTTCGGCCTGCGTTTGACTGTGTCTAACAAGCCTCCAAAACCTTGGCCTCGCCACACCGAAGCACCATGCAACTGAAAGACGGGCCATGCTGCTTGTAATGTCTTCTCTGACACGCTCCCCCTGCCGTCAGCTGGGGTCGGCGTATATATATATATATATATATTTATTTATTTACATACACATGTATTATTAAATATGTCTTATTTGGTATTTTATATATGTACGTATATTTATACAGTTTTATACATGTATATAGTGTATATATAATATAGTACTTGTGACATATGCATATTCAAGGGAAAACTATTGGTGATCTGCATGTATACGGCCAAAACATGTCATAACATGTCAAAACATGTCAAGACATGTCAAAATAGGGGTTTGCTTTGTGTATCCAAAGTGTGGTGGAAACATGTTTTTTACCACGCTGTGAAACAATTTGCCAGGCTGAGAACTCGCTCATCAAGCAACCCGCAGATGGCCTTGATAGTAGTGAGGGCAAGGGAACGTCTTCCGCTGTCAAAGTGCCAGAGGACCAGGATGAGTATGCCGAAGCCTTTGAGCAGGATGATCATACAGAAACTGCAGAGCCAGAGAAGGCCAATGTCAAGGAGGTTGAAGCGGGTGAAGTTGAAGGGCAAGTGCCAAAAACAGGAGACGTAATCGCAACTTTGCCAGACTCGCAGGGAGACTCTCAACCTGCAGATGAAACAGACATGAGAAGGCAATCAACTCACGACTGGGAGGAGGACTTTGAGGTAGACGATGGAGAAGACCCTGCAAATGGAACTGCTTCAAAAGCTAGTGCAAAGGATACTACAGAGCCTTCAATGACAACAAATGTGGCCTCGAAAAATGAAGTTGAAAGCGAACCTACGGAGGAGAGTCCAGGTCCTGAAAAGGCCACGGGAAGTGAAAGCAGCTTGCTGCCGGTCGAAGCGCAAACTCTTGGTACATCAGTGCCAAGCTCTTCTCTGATGGCATCACAGTCGGAGAATGGCAACCAAATGGATGCGTCGACCGGACAGAAAGCAACAACTACCCCGCAAGAGGAGGCAGTGCTACCAAACGGAAGTACGGCATCAGAAATTGTTCCAGCACAAAAAGGGTTTGGACCAGTTGACGATGATCATGACAGCTTTGAGGAAGACAGGAATCCTGGAACTTTACAAGCAGAAATGGCCAGCAGGACAGAGACTGAAGTTGAAGAGGGGGACGTGGAAATTCCTGAAGTTGAAGAGGCACATTTGCTGCACATGGGCTTAGAATGGCTTAGAGATATACACAGAATCCACTACACGCCTACCCTCAAGTTTACATATTTTACATGGTGCGCAATACTTTTGCAAGCCTGGGCAAACGTTAGACACCTAAGGTGAACAAGTACGCATCTGGTTTGTGTGACTTTGCAATTCCACCGGATTTGCGTCAAACAACAATACAAACAGACATGCCATACTTGCAGTCCATAAGGCATAAGCAGAGGTTTCAGGCTCCAAGATTTTCTACAAAACCTAGCAATTTGCGCAGGTCTCGTCACCGATTGAGCTCCCGAGCGCTGCAGCGCGAAGCAAGCCGAGCAGTGAGTTGACCAACCTGGAGCAGCTTGGCATGGAGGGATCCTATGTTGATGGCTGAATGCACTGACGGGGGGCAAGCCATCCTTATCTTCGCTGGTATGAAGATGTATCATTAGATTCATTTTAATATTGCTTCGTTTTGCTTCTATCTTCAGCTCCAAAACAAACACAGCAAATATGGAACCAGCGTGTCCTCATCATTTGGCCGTCACTGTCATGGCAACAGCAGTCATTGTGAGACTTTCTTCTTGGGGTTGCTAACAATTTGTTATTTCAGTCTTCTAAAAAGCAAGCAAAGCTTTGCATTTTCGCCTGTGGTTGCATCGCAACTTTTTCTTTCATTGTAATGATTCACCGCCATCACAACCCAAATCTGTCGTGAGGTACGCGCAACAAGCTGAAAAACCGTCGACGGATGTCAAGGCTGTCAATTCCCTGCCAGCATCCATGATTCTCGTGCGGGTCACAGCTCGGAGAGTTATCTGTTTGTCCCAGGAAATACCAGGCATATCCAGGCATATATACGTATATATAATATTATATAATATACATATACATATACATATATATATATACATACACATGGATTATTATGTGTTATATGATATTATACATATATTTATACATGTATGTATTGTGTATATATCTATATACATTATATATATATAAACAGTACATATGACATATGCATATCCAAGGGAAAACTATGGTGATCTGCATGTATACGGTCAAAGCATGTCATAACATGTCAAAACTTGTTTTGACATGTCACGACATGTCAAAACCTGTCAAAATAGAGGTTTGCTTTGTGTATCCAAAGTGTGGTGGAAACATGTTTTTTACCACGCTGTGAAACAATTTGCCAGGCTGAAAACTCGCTCATCAAGCAGTCCGCAGATGGCCTTGATAGTAGTGAGGGCAAGGGAAGGTCTTCCGCTGTCAAAGTGCCAGAGGACCAGGATGAGTATGCTGAAGCCTTTGAGCAGGATGATCATACAGAAACTGCAGAGCCAGAGAAGGCCAATGTCAAGGAGGTTGAAGCGGGTGAAGTTGAAGGGCAAGTGCCAAAAACAGGAGACGTAATCGCAACTTTGCCAGACTCGCAGGGAGACTCTCAACCTGCAGATGAAACAGACATGAGAAGGCAATCAACTCACGACTGGGAGGAGGACTTTGAGGTAGACGATGGAGAAGACCCTGCAAATGGAACTGCTTCAAAAGCTAGTGCAAAGGATACTACAGAGCCTTCAATGACAACAAATGTGGCCTCGAAAAATGAAGTTGAAAGCGAACCTACGGAGGAGAGTCCAGGTCCTGAAAAGGCCACGGGAAGTGAAAGCAGCTTGCTGCCGGTCGAAGCGCAAACTCTTGGTACATCAGTGCCAAGCTCTTCTCTGATGGTATCACAGTCGGAGAACGGCAACCAAATGGATGCGTCGACCGGACAGAAAGCAAAAGCTACCCCGCAAGAAGAGGCAGTGCTTCCAAACGGAAGTACGACATCAGAAATTGTTCCAGCACAAAAAGGCACTAGCAATGAAGTAGTGGAGGAGGAACGTCAAAGCTCAAAAAACTCTGACTTTAAAGAATACTTTCCAGAAGGTTCACAAGCGAAGGTGGCCAGTAGGCCTGAGACTGAAATTGAAGAAACCAATTCGATGGAAGTCAAAGGAGTCGAAGAGGCGTATTTTCTTGGCACATTTTGGTACATCTTGGATCATCTTGGCACATGGGTCAGACATCCCCTTCACTCCCCTGTTTTACATATGTATAGTGTGCGGAGGTTTGATGTTTCAAGGTTTAGTAAGTCGATACTGTACTTAGCATATATATATATTATATATATAGCGTGTTCGCGAAGCAACAAACACCTGGTTTGCCACACCCTGGGACTGCAACTTTCATGCAGTTTCGCATTTGGTTTGCGCACAAGGCTTGTGGTATTTCCACGTTCACGTTCTACATTATTACACCATTCTGGGATCTTAGGCAGTGACTTACTTGGTAGGACTGATTCTTGTCTTTGTAGCCCGTGCTTGGCACATTTTTTCTTGGACATGCAGTTATCCTACTGGGTCCTACTGTATAGTCTTTGTGTCGTTTGGAACATCAACGGGAGACCACTGGTGACCACTACACTTACAGGTTTAGGATGGTTTGGGCACGTGCAAAAAATCAAGGATCGATAAGGATCGTGTTTCTTGGCGCGGGCTTTGGAACCCATGCTGTCCGTTGTCAGGTGGACTCCACCCAAGACAGCTGGCTACAAGCAACCTTGGGAAGAAATGGCCAAGTCTTGCAGCTTGCTCCTTGTCACATCTTGCCACATCTTGCCACCATTTCCAACCGGGCTACAGTGGCGGTTTCTTCTGAACTTCCAGTCGAGTTTTGAAATGTTTGAAGCGCTTGAAACTTTTCAGATTTGCGCTTTTGAATCGCTTTTGACGCGGCATTTTTTATATTGCTTGATTTTGTTTGATGTGATTGTGATGTGCGATGTATTGCAATGTGCTCAGGTGATGACATCCCAACCAGAAGATGTAATCGAAGTCGATGTCGACTCCGCCAGCAAAAGTCCAGCGGAGGCAGCACATTCTGGCGGGGCATCGAGTTCCAGCAATGGGATGTTTGCTTGCAAGGCCGCTGGGACTGATCTGGATTTTTCTTATTTTGTTCAGACAATGCGTTTCTTTTCAGGAACATTCTTGAATAAACTGCATTGATTCGATCATGGGATAATGACATCTCGTGAATCTCGTGGATGTGAAGTACAGTACTACTAAGTACAATCCTTGGAAAGAAGAAGGCTGTTTGTATTTTGCTTGACAGCGTGATCGAAGAAATGCTTGTGGGAATGGCTTGGCGTTTCCAGGACAAAGCAGACTTCGGAGACGCCCCGGAGCCCAGCAAGGCGATGACGCCAATGGCGCCAATGGCTCCATTCGAACGGGTCGGATCCAACCCAGCGGAACCTCTGCGATTTGTTGCTTGGCTTTCACTCGGCACTAGCAAGACTCACATCTCTACAGGTCAGTTGCGGACCAGAGATTATTCCAGTAAAGTCAAGGACTCCCAACATCCAGCAATGTTATCAATTTCAGTGACGGGCAACCGCTCCCCCCATTTTTGAGGATGCCTCTCATATTGTCCACTCCAGAATACTTTGGCCATTTGTAGACTTTAGTGCGAATGGAATCTCAACTGGTCATAGGAGTTCTGTGCTATGCCAAGGTAGATCCCTCACCCAGCCGACGCAGCATCTGGACGCAGATTAGGGAATTGTGGACATGCTTTTAGCCGGCTTCATACACGGTTTAGTGAAGGAAACGTGGACAAAATATGAACACGACACACAGCCTTTTTTGCAGATCCAACATGACAATTGCGTTTTACCATATTACACAGTATGTGGGAGTCGTTCTAAAACCACGCAAGACTTTTAGTATCCGAGTGACATCTGCAGATGTGGATGTGTATCTTTGCTGCAGTGGCGAAAGGGCGGCGAAAGGTTCGCGAAAGGTCTGAATACACCTATTAGACTCGATGTATGTGATATAATATTCATGCTTGGCAGTTACAGTTGCATTCATACAATCATTGAACAAGCATTTTGGGAGGTTTCTCTCAGATAGGAATGGGTTTTAGTATTGGAACTGAAACACCCGCCCATCCTCTCATGAAACATGAGTTTAAAAAACAGTTTTATAGGCGAGAAATCCGCGAAAGGTTCGCAGAAGGTTCGCGAAAGGTTGGCGAAAGGCGAGTCTGCCAGGATCCGACCTTGGCCCAAAATGGTCTAGTTTGTCTTGCAATGCCACTGCAAAAACCGCTCAAAGTCTTTTCAACTTGTGTTTCCGCTATCGGGCAATCTGCAAAACGACTTACAGTAGGCGAATGCTTGCACTTCCCTGTTTTTAATACAATCCTCCTGTAAATCTTTATTACGAAATATGCGCACGAAAACATGATCATAATTCCCTGTCCCGATTCTGCTGGGGCGCGAAAGGGCGCGAAAGGTTCGCGAAACGGCGGCGTAAGGGCAGTTTTGGGTTACCATAATTTTGAACAACTCCCATGTGATAGTATTGGGTTTGCATTTCTTTCGATGATCACCTTGCTTGAGGCAGCAGGCCTTGTTTGTTGATGTTCCCACCCCACCCCAAGCGCGTGGGGAGAGTATGGACTGGACAGTGGCTCCAGGTGATTTTGAAGACGTCTTTGATGATCCATTGCTGTCAACATCCTTTGGGAATGACGAGACTTCTGATTCTGGAGACTTCCCGGATTTTGAGGCATCAAGGGCCGTTCTGGGTCAGGTCAGGAGATATTAGCTTTACTCAAGATCCAGCGCAGAACGATTACTTGTCTCTCATTTGTACCTTGACCCTGTGGCAATTTTCGGCAGACTGGATTCCACTACTAGGAGTCACTACCAATACTACCAGGAGTCACTACCAGGAGTCACTACCACAAGCAAGTAAAACTCATTGCACATGTGCCAGCATAATATGGCTACCAAGAGATGGAATTCAGCGAACTAGCACTCCCTAGCAGTCCAGTGATTCGCTTTGGACTTTTGGGGGCTTAACGCCTGTTGAACAAGACACAGGCAGTTACCACCATTAAGCATTTGAGTGTGCAGCATCATTGAGGGCAAGAATCCCAAATGGATCCAGGTTCCCAGTACCACTATCCAGTAGCTCCAATCTTTCTACTCTTTTTTTCAGGTTGTTCGCTTCTAATCACAGGCTCAAGGATCCGCAAGGAATATTCGGTTTCAAACTGCAACAGCACAACCTCGGAATCCCCTAATCAAACTGCAGGATCCGATGGTAGAGGTGGAGGAGAGGGCTTAACGTTGCTGGGCGTAGTGCTTCATGTTTCATGACTAAAGTGAGACGCGTGGGCTCATGAATCCAAATGGACCACAGTATGAAGATACCCGAAGTGTAGAGCCAAGATTTATGGCCGTACCTCCCTTCTCGTGACTGCTGACCAAGTCACACTAATTATGAATGGCCTGCGACTGGTTCTCGCACCAAATGGTGGCTTGTTGTCGATCATTTTCATGTTTTGTAGTGAGGATCTAGAAGATTTTAGAAGAATCTTGCTGAAGAATCTTGCTGAAACCACGGACAACCATCGGGATCACAAGACAGCTCCCAGCCTGAAGGGCTTCGAAAATGCAAGAAAGCGTGTACTTCGAGCGTGATTTGAATTGTTCCCTGATGCAACGTACGTACTGATCTGCTTTGGAATCGGAAGCAGCAGCTTCCAATTCTGCAGAGGAGGAGTGCAGTGTTCCAATGTTCGGCGACTTCGACAAGGAGCATTTTACATTCTATAGATACTATAGCCTGTAGCATTTCTATGCTTTTCTATGTATGGCCAGCCAGCCATGGATATTGCAAATGTTTGCCTCGTTTTGATATTTGAGTACATCAGTGACCACAAGATTTAAAGAGTCCACCCGCTTCACAAACAGCGTGCATGGACAACGGTGAAAGTGGGCATCTGGCAGATTTCGCGACTTAACAGTGCAACAAATTGACATCTATTGGTTGCATGCTGTCCCAGGAGAGGCTACCAACAGTCAATGAAATTGATGAAGATGAAGAGGCGAGTATTGTTCCGTCAGACATTGTACAATCATTACAATCTATGTATGGAATGAAGAGGGAAGGGAACTATCTTGCGGCGTTACGATATCCTGATCCTGTACATTCGTGCATTCGTGTATCCTAACAGGCTTCTCAATCTTGTTTTGAGTCACGGCAATCTTGAATTGGGAGTCTTTGATAGTCTTTGCATTGTGCGTGGACTCGTTTTCTTGTGCAGGCATCACAATCATTTTCCACATACCTTGCGCTTTCCTTTGGACATCTTGCGATAAGTCTTATTGTCAGCACGCATGTTACTTTATACTTTGATATACTTTGATTACATCTTCAACTTTCAAGTTGGAAGTTGTTGACTTTCCCTGGCATCTGTGATACGTGGTCCATTGTTCAAGCTGTTGGGACCATACGCATAATTCAGTAGGCAAGGAAGAAATGCTGGACACAACTAAACCAAGTTTCCTTTACACTATATAGTTTGAATATGTTTGCATGCTGGAAGCTTAGCTTATCTCCAGAGGATGCCGGCATCAATTATGCAGACCCTTTGTGAAGCTCTTTCCTAAAGCAACGTTGATCACTTTGATAACATTTCGAAACGTTTGGAACCTTTGATACAACATCATCACCACTATCCAGTACCGCCGTCCTAGATATTTATTGCGAGAGATTTCCAACATGTCCTCAAAGTAATAATTGGCCACCTCGTCTTCGGCTGAGGGAGAATCTAACTTCGAGGTGCAGATGGATGCCAAAGTGCACTGGGGCCCAAAGCAGGGTTGGAAGAGGGAAGAAAGCAAGTCATGCTCGAATTCGTTTGCAACAAGATACAAGAATATGCAACAATATACGTTTGTTTGGCAAGTGGTGCCCTAGCCTCAAGTTCATCAGAGCTGTGCTGAATTGTCCTTGTTTATGATAGTGGTATGTCGCGAAGTGGCACCCGAAGTGGTTCTCGTCCAGTTCAATCCCCGCGCCGTCTGAGCCAACTGCACAAGCGAGGCCTACCTTCGATGCAGAAGAACCTGAGGAGCCAGGTCCAGGTGCCATCTTCTTACAGTCAGTGTTTTTCTCAAAAAACAATCACAAGTCCCTTGCCGTCATGCTACCTTTTCCATGATGGCATGAGACTGGGGAAGTGCTTCAAGGGTGCTGATGGAGCTGCTGCTCACGATAACCAGAATCATAAGTATGAAACTATGAGGCTATGAAACCACACAGTAATGAGGAGGACGACGAGGAGGAGGATGATGACGACGATGGTGATTACAATGAGGACGACCATGACGCTGATGATGACTTGCAGCAACATTCGATCCTCAACACACACACACAATTTCCACCGATGCTATACACTGATACTGCTCCTTGCATGTAACTCCAAGGCATTTGTGGCATTCCTATTACATCTATTACTGTATATCCTATGCTATCCTTATGATATTTTCTTCTTTCGACACAGCAACTGACAACACAAACTTTGCCCACGCTGTCCAGGTGAAGCCTCCCTTGGGACGACATCTGCAGAAGGCACTGCTCGCACTGCTCCTCGAGTGCCCCTGCTGCATGGCCCCGTCATTCCATGGTGCAACCGACCCTTTAAGATCTCTAAGCCTTTGGGGAATCAGCAATCGGCGATACCCAGTGGATCCCAGTGGATCTCAGTGGACTGTGTCTTTAAAACCGCAAACAAGACTGGCCTTAACATGCCTTAACAACATCTGCCAGAGATGCGGCTAAGAATGAGTAGATGCCGTGGAACTTGTACGTGGAAGTTCATCTCTAAACTACTTAGTGTAACTTGAACATGCTCCATGTCCACAAAGTCAGTGGTGGGAGTGTTTAAAAAATGAGAGCCACTTATCAACCAGGTGTCCTGCTTAAAAGCCACTCTGAACCTGAGGTGCGTCCCACCAGTGCACGCATCCGAGCAGGCCATTCGAACAGGTAATGATGGGTACTCGGATAGTGGTGCATGAGACGTCTTTCGTTGCACAGGCTGCAAACAGACGTCAGCACTCTATCAAGTTGGAATTGTGTCCCTACGTCACATGTGGGAGCCGTTTTCCGTTTTCCGCCCTGGAAAAGAACATATCTAGCCGTGTAAAAGCGGAGCTTGGAAATACAAAGGAGAATTCTATCAGTGGTTGTATATGGTTGTATGTTGTATAACAAGGTAGAGAAGCAAAAAAAAGGGCCAAGTGAAGTTTGAATACCAATGGGTTTTGCACATAAGCACAGGAGTGTTTCTAGATGGCAAGCGTTCTTTATAACACGAACGTGTGCGATTTCTTCTGGCTTATATCCCGAAGGTGCCAAGTGTGTGTCTTATCCAAGCCAATTCAAGCCAAGGTTGAAGGAGTCGTTTCCACAAACCGCAGGCAAGTAGATGTGACCAGCGTTCTTCTGTTTTGGTCAGGTCGGGAATAGTCTGATGTGTACCAGGACTGCCTGTCAAACAGGGGCGAGGAGGCCATGATGAATTAGACAGGCATGCTAAAAAGAGGCCATTTAGACAAGGAATGACCCATGGTGTTGGATTACTTGATGTTGTTCTTGGGGAAAACTGTTGTGTTTCAATAATTGATCTGAACATCCCAGAACCTTTGTTGTGCAAATTGTCGAGACCTTATCACGTCAAAGGTAAAGTGTGAAATTCGAAAACATTCGAAAACCCTTCTATAATTTCTATAGTATGGAGATTGGCTCGATAGAAGCGGCCAGGAATCAACTTTGGTTTCTTTCGCTGGAGCTAATATAGTTCTGCATAGTAACAGTGCTCGCCAGCTATAGAATCCTTCCTGCCTCTGGTTTGATGAATGCCGGAGAATGTTAAAGTATTGTTAGATTGGTGTTTGCATCATTCAGACTGCAGTTTGTTTGGCCCTGAGACACCATAGACCATACTTAAGCATCTCAAAATTCAAAACCATGAGCAGGCTTGAATGCTGCCATTTGCTTCCTCGACTCCCTCGATTTAAATCAAACATGAAGGTTTCAAGACACGAGATGACTGACAACTTTTTGCCGCATGCTGATCAAGCAGCAGAGACGGTTCTTGGTCTCGTAATGGAAGCTGACAAAATGATACAAACTGCTCATAAGATCTCATAAGTAGAATATTCACTCCATCGCTTCCAGCCACAAACACAAGCGCTATTTTGCTTTTCATACTGCTGGCTCCTGCTGGCTTTTGCTGGCCCCTGCTGGCCCCTGCTGGCAGATGGGTCATCAAGTCCTGCCCTTGACCGCTGCAGCTTGCAGTCCTTCTACAACAACATCCAAAATTTATCATTGAAGAAGAGTTTGAAACATTTCGTTTCCTCATCGGAGGAGAACATGTTAAAAGTGGTTACTGTAGTTGTTTTGAATTCAGCTACCGTTTACAGATCCATTGCCGGCCAGATGATTTGTTCTCAATCAACGAGTACTGAGGCTGGGGAGTTCTGTTTCTACAAGAGCTCCACCCATGGCTGGATCCCTGCCAAGGCCCGGAAAAGCGTCCAGTTGGCAATGACGTAAACCTCCCAAGGCATGTCAGACGTAGATTTATAAACTATAAACTTACATCCAGGTCGAAGCATCTAAAAGCTGCGATTTGTACGACACAAATGGCTTCTGTTCATGAATCTGAAAGTACCTTATTTGTCCATATTTATCCTTAATTGCATCCTTATCTAATGCACGATCTAGCCATGTCTGGACACTCTTCCCTTGTTGGAACAAAGATGAACAAAGTCACTAGAGTCATATTATGATTTTTGTCCTCGTTGGTGCCAGGTCCTTTCTGCACGAAGCGGAGAGCAAACCTGCGATTTGGATGTGAAGCCTGGTGCAAACGCAGGGACTCCTAAGGAGCTCATTTCTGGCGAAGATTTGGCAAAGGCAGGGAAAAATATGGAAAGGCGAGGTGTTCCAGGGTTTGAAGTTCACGGAGCCGATCAACTGGAATCACATTCCTCAAGAGGTCGCAACATGTCATTTCTGTTTGCTCGAAGTGAGACGGAAACAAGTCACCGTGAAAGCAAGATGAAGCAAGCCAATCATATTAATATATATTAATCATAGGGGTCCGTCATTCAGAGTCATTCACATTCATGCTGATTCATGCTGGTCTTCAGTGTTCTGGTACTGATGGCATGTAGCTCTTAAAATGCTGTCGGATTTGACGAATTTGGTGCCAGTGCACAGCTCGAGCAGCTCAGGTTGAAAGCATCTTCAGGCTCTTGGATGGCACAGTGGCCTCTCGGCATGGCAGTGGGAAGCTCTGGCAATTGATAGATGCGGGGTAGATGAGTCAGATTGTCTCGACCACTCGTGACACTTTAGGAGACTCCATGAGCTGGAAAGAGTCACGGAGCGCAGCGACCTAGTTCATGAGATGTTGTGACCAGTCTCGCGTCGGGTTTGAGTAGGCAAGTAGACCCTTACAAAGCAGTTTGCCTAGAAGCTCTGCACAGATCTCTATGTATTGTAATTAATCAAGCTACCAAGGTGATATATGCCCAGACAATGGGATAAACGTGGATAAACTGATAACCTCTCAACCCAAACACCGCCTCCTGTCCAACTGAGGTGGAGTATCACAGCCAATCGCTGAACAATTGGATCCCTGCAAGGCAACTTGCGGCAACTTAAACTGCACCTGCACTAAGATGTGGTGCGTTGACTCTTGCGAGCTGAGTGTTGACGACAAATCTGAGCAGTTGCTGGGCCAGAACACCCCCAACCCATATTCCCTGAAGAAACTATTGAACGACTTCCCGTGCAAGGAAACCATACGGAAAGCACATGGAAACCACGTGGAGCTGCACATGTCTCATGTCTCGCAGAGTCTCCAACTTTGACCAAAGATGTGTTCGATGTGTTCGCAGGGTTCTAAATCCATCTTCGGAGCCTGGCAGCTTCGACTTGGATTGCAAGTTGGCGGTGCGCGGCGTTTGATGGGGCTCTCCTCCTGGCGGTTCTTGCTCAGGTTGCTAGAGGACTCTGTAATTAATCTGACTAAATAGATCTAAACAGTAATAAAATGTAATAAATATGGATCTGGACTTTCACTTCTCGGGAAACAGGAAGAAGTATTCAGTAGGTTCCAGAATCAGGACTGCACAGACTGAATTCCTACAGGTTGAATTGTGCGGATTGTACACCAACTTCGGTATGTCATCAACTAGCTCTTACAGGTAGCGACGTTTACAATCACCTTGCTATTAAGGACATACACAAAGATTTTGAATATTCACAACCAGCAATGAACTTACGTACAGACAGTAACTCAGCTGTCTACACCACAGAGCCACTGGTATTTCCAGCCAGGTTTCATGTCATTCTACCGGTACTGCCGCTTGAGAATGGTGCTTGCCAATGCTTCAAGGTGCCGATCACCAAAATTCGGCCACCACTGGATGCAAAAGGAGGCGCATCACAACGATGCAGTCTAGGATTTTGTTGCACCACGCTTCCAATTCTGGTGGTCAGATATGCTGATACTTCACTTGGTGTCCATGCCATGAGAGTATTGTAGTTTGTTGTTTTTTTTGCTGATTGATATGCAACATCAACTGTTTACCAAGCAGCAGCAAGAGTCAGCAGATCCAAATAATCATGGCTATTAATGTACGAGAAAACCACATAGTCTGAGGATGTCCGAGGGATTTCAACTCTTCAACCATTGTTTGTCCTGATCTCCAGCCAACACAGATGCTGCCACCCCTACGTGACTTCCACTCTTCTCAAGTATGCGCGGCTTGGTTTGGGGGATCATAACAATTTGACATAATTTGATGTTGCTTGACTATTTAGATATATACATATATAATCATATATATATATATATTTTAATATATATTATAATATATATTGTAATATATATAATATATATAGTGTATATATATAGAATATATATATATATTATAATATATAATATATAATATACAATATATATAATACATAATATATAATATACAATATATATAATACATAATATATATATAGTATATAATATATATAATATTATATATATATTATATAATATATATTATATATAATAAATAATATATATAATATATGTTATATATATATTATATAATATATTTTATATATAATAAATAATATATATAATATATGTTATATATATATATTATATACAATATATATAATATATATTATATATATTAAATACAATATATGTAGTATATATAATATATATATTATATATTATATATATAATATAACTTTTATAATATATATATATAATATTATATATAATATATATAAAAATAATATATATATATATTATGCATAATATATATAATATATATATATAATATGTGTTATATATATAATATATATATATATAATATAATATATGTATATATATATACTATAATATTATAAAATATATAATATAATATATATTATATAAAAAACTATATATATAATATATATTATATATATAATATATATTATTATATTATATTATATTATATATATAATATATATTATATGTATTTTTTTTTAAATATATATATAATATATTATATATAATATATATTATATATATATTTTAAATAATACATATAATATATATATAATATAATATAATAAAATATAATATAATATAATATAATATAATAATATATATATAATATAATATATTATATATATTATGTATAAAATATATTATATATTGTATAATATAATATATATAATATTGTTTATAATATACATATTATATATAATATTTATATATATATATATTATATTTAATATATATATAATATATTATATTTTATAATATATATAAATATATATTATAATATATATATATATACACATAAGATCTTACATCATACTGTACATTTATTTGCAATTTCATCCTGTTTGGAGGTGTCTTGTACATCTGGAGATTTCGGAGTATCGGGAACTGCTTGGACGATTTCTGTGGCAGGTTCGCCGTCGAAGCCAGCAACACGTGGTGGTGCCGCCGGAGCAGCTTGGCAAGGAAAGGAACACAGGAAATGAACACAGGAAAGACACCTGAAGCATTGGACGCCATCCAAGCTGTCGATTTCTCATCGGTGTTTATGGAAATCATTTCAGACTTGGCCGTTGGGTTTGACCATCCGGACTTCCACGAGTGAATACGCGTGAGGTAATTGCAGGCGAATTATCACTAAATTGAGTGTCTCCGAGTCTCCTATGCTGGTTGTGAGGCCTTTGGCTTTGGTGGATGGTGGGGAAGCAGCGATCCTGATCCAGGAGACTGTCCTGGGGTGTGCAGAGTGTTCTGTGGGCGTAGTTAGATCAGCCACATATATCCACGTGATATATGCTTCCAAGTCCTCACAGTCCTCACTGCATCCCTCTGATAATTGGATATTTGCCAATGCATTGCCACTATCTGCGATGGGCTTTTACACCTTTGAGATTTGAGAGCTGCATTGGGCATGATAGGTTGATGTTGTGGACACCTGATTGGCATGCTTTCTCATTGCCAGGACCAGCTGGATTCTATTGGTTGAATTTACATTCATTTACTGTATCTAATCCTCGAGTCTAGGTAAGGGAAGTGTGACCTCTCTGCAAGTTAATCAAGAACCGCCCAGAGTTGATGTTTTGCCTTCCGGAATCATGCGGTGTGCATCGTGACCAAAGAATCTGTGATAAGTCAACAGCTTGGGGTAGACTGAATCAACGGTGAAGACCCTTCGGCTCAACTTGCACTTCTCAGTTTTCTTCGCAATCCGCGCAGAACCGGAAGAGAAGGGGAAGGGCATGAAAGGCAAAGACGGAAAGGGAAAAGATGGAAAGGGAAAGGATGGAAAAGGCAAAGACGGATACGAAGGGAAAGGCTACGGCTACGATGGCAAAGGCTATGATGGCAAAGGTCATGGAGGCAAAGGAAAAGAAGGCGCGGCTAACTCGGGACGCGGGAAGGGACCCGTGGTGGCATCTTCTGTTCTGATGGACATGAAATGACATCAATCTGTGAAGCAAGCTCACTAGAATCGTCACCAGAGTCTTGCACCGAGTTCCCTGAATCAATCTTTCTGTGACGATATCATCGACATGACACTGCACAAAAAACATGACAATTCAGAACATCGTACTTTGATGTACTTTGGTATGGTGCTATGAAATGATGAGGAGATAAGATGAGATAAGTAGTGATCAGTGACCGGAGGAGCACGCAGGGTTTTTCACAAAGAAAAGGCACTGTTTCCACAGGAGCAGCTCGGTTAGTTTTTTCCACCCCTTTCTGCCTTGCCTTCCATGTCATTGCAGGCGGCTTTTTCCCAAATCCAGTCGCAAGCTCAGTTACTAAGAGGCCCCAGCTCTTCGACATTTTGACTCCGTCGTTTACAACAAAGTGTTGTACTCGCAACATCTCAGAAGTCATGGACCGGGGCCCGGTATGATAGCACACAGCATACACATAAAGTATGTATACATATTATGCATATATTATATATATAATATGATAATATATATATATAATATCAATATATATACTATATCTACATACATATCATACATGTGTAATGTGTATGCGATATCTTCCTGTACATACATATCGTGGCATCTCAACCCAACTATGTATAGGGCATATATATATATATATGTGTGTACACAATTATATATATATACACTTGCCTATCAATCTCTCTCCCACTACATATATATATATATAATATGTACCTCTCTCTCCCTCTCTCTCTCTCTCGACACTAGTGACAATCACATTTGCTGGCTGCTGGGCTTGGCGAATGGAGATTTTGAGGCTGGAGGAACAACCTCCGACGTCCAGCAGGACTGGAGCTGGTTTGACCCTCTGTCAGTGATGGACTCTATTTCAGACTCTATGGGAAACACAGAGATAGCAACATGGATCATGATCTGTCTACTTTGTGACTGAAAGATGTTGCGATTTCCTTGAAGAGATGTAGTTTGTTTTAGAGTCGAGTCAATTGAGAAAGCAGGCACGCAGCCCAAGCATAGTAGCGGGGCCAAAACAAATCCAGCGGCTGGACATGACCCCACACAGCACTTGCTCTACTTCAATTATCATAAGACTTGAATCTCTGGTTTGTACATGTTTTTACTATGTTTTCACTGGTTTTCAAACCTCCTTCTTTTCTACACACCGGCACCGCTATCAGCACATCACCACTATTGCGGCCCAGGTTTGGTGGATGGGGAGCCACTTCGGCTCCAAAGGTGGGAACCTTGGATTCCTTTGGATTCGCTGTAAGCGTTTATGTCGTTTATGTTCATTTATGTTCCATGATCATGGCATGTTCTTTGATGTTCTTTGATATGTTCCGGGACACGGAACATGATGTTTCAGTTCCCCCAAGCCCCAATCGAGGTGAGCCTGTGGCGATACTGCCCTTCGGATGGTCGGCACTTGGACATCAGGTGCGGGAACCCAACGGAGAATTGATCCAAATGCTGGTTTTTGTCCCTTTTTGGTTGAATTTATCTCGTGATTTCAGCTGTTTACCCACATAACGTGGAGAACTAGCATCCCCATCCAAGCACCGGTGTCTCTACAAGTTGGCCTGGGAGCAGATGTGCACACATGAGGTCAGAACCAAACATCGACGGAGCAAGATCGTTGAACTGTTTAGGGGCTGGAGATGTCTTTTGCCCCTTGTCTCCAATGACCGGCTGATACCGGCTGATACCGGCTGTATATCTAGCTGTAGCTGTACTTAGTAGGAAGCACTTGCACAAGACGTGTGTCTGGATGTGAACTGACTGTAATCTGTTCAACTTTGCCTTTCTGATTTCATTCCGTTGGACTGAGCCTGACATCACTTCCATACCTTTTTGTTCGGTAACGGGTGTTCAGTTGAAGATTCAGTAGGACTGATGCATTCATCGGCCACAGAATCATCGTCCAGTGCTAGTCGCTCTGATGGAGCCTCTTGTCCTTTGATTAGCTTTCCTGTGAACGCGAAGGTGTACGACAAGAGAAACAAGGAGAGGGATGCACATGAGACCCACGGGAAGCCAACTAGAGCACCTGGATAGAAGGCAGTCGATAAGTGTTGGGAACCATTCGCAGGCCAGGTAAAGCGAATTTTCTGTTGTATTTTAGTGGGTTGTACTGTTGTGGTTACGCATAAACAACTTTTAAGTCTACCCTTGACCACTGAGACTTCTTCGAGTCAGGTCCCTGGCCTGGTTTGACCATGTTTGACGATTAATTATAGCTGATGAACAGTAAACAAATGTAAACAATTAGCTCAATGTAGTAATGTAGGCACTGATTTTATATGATTTTATCAAGTCCAGATTTCCACGAATCCTGGTATCAAAAGCGCTCTCTCTTGCTGCTCCGGCCGTGTCAAGAATTACCCAACAGTCGAACTTGCTTGAGGAGCTCAAGGAGTTTTGTATTTGGAACTTGCAGACGGTCGCGGATGGGTTGGCCACCTAGCTGCGGAATCGCGCGCAGAGAGTATCTACACCTTTTGCAGCGCAAGGATGCATATGCAAACAGTGAGAAATAATGATATATATATATATATAAATAGTATATGTATATATGATATAATATATAAATATAATATATATATATATGATATATATATATATATAATACAGTATATATATATATTAGACGTAGTGAGATCATGGATACCAGTATGTATCATGATGATGTAGCTGCATGTTGCGCATGGAAGGGTTGCAGTCAAGAGTTGAGTACGAAAGGTCAGCTGCTGATTGTTAGTGAGGCTCCGTGGCCAGTCAGCTTAGCTGGACCCACAAGTTCTAAACCCACTCCATTGCTGGTTGTAAACTCATTTGGTGTTGGGTGACAGGTCATGCCCATACACTTACAATCACCTACAGCCACTTATATTCGTATTCACTAAAAGTACTTTGATGGATTTGACTCAAGTTCACCCCTGCCTAAACCCTAGGGGCCGCGGGTTTGTTGAGATTCGATCCCGAACAGAGGTCTTTGATCACAAGCCCGGCTTTGGTCGTATGTGCGAGCGCTTCAGTGCGGATGAGGCGTCGGAGGTACATGGTAGCTGAAGACTAAAACCTTGGACCCAATCAATGTGCTGCGTCTGACCGACCACCACTACCCTTTTGATACCGTTTCTAGATCCTTCCTATTTTAGATTTCGGGCTGTTCAGAAAAGCCGATGTCAATATTGTGTTTAGCTTCTTGCTGTTTGTTGTCCTAGGTTTGTTCTTGGATGACGACTCAAACTTCGGTGGCTTTTGATCTTGACAGCGTCCATCTTGAATTTTTCAAAGAATTATCCACCCTGCACTGCAAACTTGGCACACCTTAGTGACTTAGTGCATCCGTTGGTACTGTGCATCTTCCACGGAGTTGGTAGAAGCTCTCAGATTATAAAACTCTGCCCCATTTGTAAATCCTTAGGCCACTCTGTACGATTCTGTACCATAAGAATTCGTTCAAGTTTGAACTGTAGGCTGTAGGCCAAATTTATGCATGATGACTGCTGATGGCTGCTGATGACTGCCCAGGATGATGGACCAGGATCTTATGCAATCACTTACGATAAGCTGGAGGTTACCAGAGCCAGGTGCCAGATGCATCCAGATGCCAGATTCATCCAGATTCATCCAGATTCCTTTCTGTGTAATGCCGTGTCTTGCTGTGTGCTACAAACTTACCAGAGGCGCTTAGAGATAGAACTTGTGACCCCTACACCCGCCTATGCCAGATCTGGTTCTGAGATTGTGGGCAAGCTCGCTGCTGGAGGTGTTGTCCTCGTGCTGGAGGCATGTGTATCCAGAGTCTCGAGAGAACATTGGCGGAGAGATACACAATGTTTTGGTGCTCGTCGCAGAGACCACTTGCACAAGAAGATCGTTGTTCCGAAACCAGCGGACTTGTACCATTTGCTTCATTTCCACATTCTCTTTGTTTTTAGATTTGCCTTTCCACGGCTGAATTGCATATGAATTGCATACCCTGGCCTCGTGAATCAATTGTCAAAGCCAGCAATGTGTGGCCTTCCAAAGATCTTCTCGAGCAGGTTTCAAATACGCCAGACCAGCAGAAAGCCGTCTCCTCAGCAAATCGGCACTTAGAACACGTTTGCCTTTGTAGCGATGTGCGAACGCCCGGCAACAATGAGGGCAAGAGCAGAAACAAACCAAAACATAAAACAACAATACGCACAGAACAGGACGTTTGCCCAGAGCCCACGGCTGCCCACAAAATGATTCTATTCTATTTTTCAACGGACCCAGACGAAGTCTGCCAAGGGTTGTTGCCGCAAGAAACGCGGCGTTTTACAGAGTAAATCCATTATCATACCCTTCTACATATTGTTTTTGGGGGTGGCAGATTTAGACCCAGTTGCATATTGTTTTACACAGTAGACCCATTATACCTTTTTGCGATTTTTTACGTATTGTTTTAAGGGGGTGGAAGATTTACACCCTGTATTTATGTCATTTTACAGATCAGATTCCTTGTTATACTCTTCTACATATTGTTGTTTGAGGGGGGGTGGCAGATTTATACCATGTTATGTTATTATGTGCACCCTGTGTTAACATGTATGATGGAAAGAGTGAACGATATCTATATATATATATATATATATGCATAATTGTATATATATATATAACTTCTACATTCATTGAAGATCTTCAATAAGGGTTTAATTCTCCCAACCCCGTTAAACTTTACATTCATTGAAGATCTTCAATAAGGGTTTAATTCTCCCACCCCCGTTAAACTTCTACATTCATTGAAGATCTTCAATAAGGGTTTAATTCTCCCAACCCCGTTAAACTTTACATTCATTGAAGATCTTCAATAAGGGTTTAATTCTCCCAACCCCGTTAAACTTCTACATTCATTGAAGATCTTCAATAAGGGTTTAATTCTCACCACCCCGTTAATTTTCTACTTTCATTGAAGATCTTCAATAAGGGTTGAATTCTGATGATGATGATGATGATGATGATGATGCGTCGCCTATCGTCATTGCGGGTCCGGGCAAAACCCAGGCATTTGCCGTATATATATATATGTATATGACTGTATATAATATATATATGCTTATATATATATACTGTTATATATAATATATATACATTTACTGTATATATATACATGTCTTTACAGATATCATCCACATCGGGTTGCAAAGGCATTCGTACCATATGCAACTGATGGCAACTGCAGTGTGCATTCAGTTTTGATGGCGCAAAACGGATCGGCACGGTGTCACAGGTCCGCGCTCGCCTGGAAAGTCCTGCAGGCCATGGGTGGCTGGCATAAGCTGTGGAGATAGGGTGCCACATCAGAATTCTCTTCTGCACAATCTGCACAAAAGCATCTTCAATAGCATCAAAGAATATCAAAGATACTAGTAGTTTCAGTTTCATTATGTTTCTCTCACATCACTTCACGCGCTTCATTTTGTGGGCTCTTCAACTGACACACACGCACCCACACATGCAGTCGTTGGCGCTTCGAGTGTTAGGCTCAAATTTACCGTTATTCAATTTTTCCCCATCTGCCAGACTGCCAGGTGAGGGTCTCTAGAGTTTTGACAAAGCTGCAACTCCTTCCTCTCCTTCCTCCTCTCCTTCTTCCTCTCCTTCTTCCTCGCCAGCTGCGGACGCTGTGGAGTGTGCCTCGACCTGAGTGCCATATCGCTAGCTCAGGAGGCTGTGGAGTGTGCCAGGACCCGAACACCATATCGCAAGCTCAGGAATGAATGCCTGAAAAGATGTCAGATACAATGTCAGACTAGATGCCAGATAAATGCCAGAATGAATGCCTGAACAGCTGTCAGATAGAATGCCAGAATAGATGCCAGAAAGAATGTCAGAATGGATGCCAGATAGAATGTCAGAGCATATGCCAGAAAGAATGTTGATATAGAATGTCAGATTATATTATATAGTGTATATTTACATAATATATATATATATGCCATATATACTTTCAGATGGTATGTCAGAAGATATGGCAGAATGGTGTGTAGTGTCAGGGTGTGGATCACTCGGAGAAAGTAATTCATTTGCGACATTCAATCTTTCAAGTGACTGCAAGAGACCAAAGGGGTCACCCTGAAAAGTTGCTGGCCTTGTTGGCAGGCTGGATTACCTTGGTAGACTGTTCGAATAACATCCGCTATGCCGTGAAGTCAAGGCACACCGTCCTGGAACCAAACAACATCGAACAACTGGGGATGGGCAAAGGATTAGAATGCATTAGGCAACAGGTGCGGAGCCACGCAGCACATGATAGCATATTTCAATATATTTCAACCAGCAAGTTGATTTGTCCGACTTGCCCGACTTGTCCAGTTGTTTGCCTTCTGTGCCCCTTGGTCATTGCATCATCCATTTGTTGCCAGTGTGAAAACCATTCCAAGTTATAAAGCGCTCTACAGTAACAAACATGTGGTAACAGTGATGACAATCAGACTGTGTCCCTGATTGCAGGAAACCTGTCCAGATCTCAGACCAAGCGATGTGGCTTGCAGGTTGTCATTAGTTATTTAGTTACGATTTGTCACCTATTCTGATTACGAATTTTCTTGCGCTGAGCCTTCGGGAGCCTTGTTTTTGGACGAACGCGATCTTATGTGGCCCTCTCACAACATCTCACAACCTCATCCGTAACCACTGTGTATAATTCTGTGACCCTAAAGCACATGTAATTACAGCACGATATCAACTGTGCGAGTTTTTCGCAAATAGCCCCAGGTAGCGGTAGCAGTGAACAGTATAGTTGATACATGTTGATACTCTAGTTATAGCGCTGAGTAGCTCAAGTTCCAAAACGATTTGGTCCCATGTCTGGTCCGGGGATTGGCGCTCTTCCAGCGAGGCACGAAGTGAGCGCAATGCTTGCACTGTTTGGGGATGATTTTTTGTGGAGAGGTGTGACGTGTAGTCTGCTCACTGCTTCAAGTTGTTGATGGACAGGAAGGCTGCTTTGGCGTCAATGTATGTCAATGGTTTTTATGCATTTTTTGTCAGTGTATAAATTGGAGACAATAAATTGAGATAATTTTAGCACAGTTCACATTTTAATTAGAGGGGCATACAAGCAATTCCTGCCTTTTACACTCATCTCACCCTTTCTCACCCGCAGTTTGCCAGTGGATCACGCTTGCACGCGGAAAGCTATCGACTTGTCGGTTAAAATGATGCGCGAGGGAGAAAGGCCTGCACTGCAGCATCCTTTGGGAATGCTCGAGAATGAACTTAGCGAAACTTGAATGGTCAGTGGGTTGTCCGGACAAGACAATTCTAGAAGGGTAAATGCTTCACATGCGGGCTCGGTCCCAGTTTTGACAAAGAGAGAATTCTATTAACATAATAATATTCTATGATATTCTATGCAACTTTAGAATCGGCGCAGAAACGAACTGTTGCGGTTGAGAGGCAATCCGCAATCTTTGGAATTCCCAAGATCACTGCGGAAAGGAGTTGTGGGCGTTGGTGGATGGCTGAGAGACTGAGCAGCTTGTCCCTATTTGTCCCTTCAGATTCGTGTGAATCGTTGTTGTGGCAAGCCAAGCTCTTGATTCTCTTCAAAGTTAGACCAACAAAATTGATCCAATATTATTTGACTTGGATGACGAGAAACTGGAGGAACTCCAAATCTTGATGCGCTCGCTTCCGGTGGACATATCTTCAATCGATGGCTTTGAACAACGCGATTCATGCTGTAGTATAGTGGCAATTTCATTCTACCAGCAGTTCAGTGATGCTGCTGTAGCGCACGGCGCACATGTGATTCATGTGGGGCTGGTTTTCTCTGGCAAAAAGTGGAGTTGTTGGTCTGGATAGGTGTTGAAGTAGTCTTGCACCACAATTACGAAAACTGTTCCCTTCCGTTTTGCAACAAGCAAGAAAAATCAAGAAAAAACATGGCTGTATTTCCTCAGAGCAGAACTACCCTACCAGGGCTGGAGGCACCTGTACATATTTCGACGCAAAGATCCTCGGAGGTGTCGAGCGTTTCACCACCATCCAAAGCGGTGAAATTCAGAACCCACATGCGTCAACAAAAACAGCAAGGCATCCATGTGACGCATGCTTCACAGAACGATTCCAGGCCAAGCGATGGAGGAGCAACTCAGTGTGAATAATGCGATTCGCAAATGGACCATACTTCGCTGTATAGTAAGACCATAGGACCATAGGATACAGCATGATTAGAAACATGGGCGGGTGAGAAGGTCTACCATGGTCTACCTCTCTTTCCCACTGGCTTACCTTGGAGCGGCTCACGCTCTCTTGCTCTTGTGGTTTCTATGCAAATCACATTGCATGTCTGGCTGCGGGGTGCCGGCTGCTCAGCTGTAGTTTTGAAGTTGACATGCAACAGTGTCGCAGCTCTAGACTCTATCATAGATCATAGAATCATCATACTGACCATTTGGCCAAGTCAAAATTCTCCAGCAAAATTCACTAGTGAAAAGAATGCGAGCAAGTGCCTTCGAAGTGAGCCAATTCGCCAAACTCCACCCACAACAGGTACGGTGTAAACGCTCAGAACTATGGGTTCCAAACTGAAACCATTAAACAAAGCCAAGGTCAAGGCTATGCAAAGACCATACAATTCATAACCTCCAATTCAGGTTGGGCAGGGTTGTTGTTTGTCTTTTCCCATCCCAGCCTGTCGTGTGGCAATGTTGATTGGCCACACAGCCGCCAGTGCCAAGATGCTGGCGGCATGTGCCGTGGTCAGTGACCCAGTGCCGTGAGCTTGCGGGAGCGGCCCCAGGGGCCCAGGGGCCCCAGGGGCCCTGGGTTGGGCCAATGAGCGAAACGCACTATGCGGCAGTGCGGGCAAAGCTCAACAAACATTGCTATCACCAGCATTTGGGTGCCTGGGCTGCCTGGGCTGCCTTGGTCTCTGAAATTCTCTGAACACAGGATGAAGGTCCAGTCAAAGAACATGGATCTCCAACCGAAACCTGAAATGAATGAGACCAGACACGAAACCAGAAGGTTAATATACTTTCAATGTCTTTCATTACGCTCTATATTTTCGTTTGTGCCTATGGAGCTGTTCAAGTTCAAGACACATTCCTTGCCATGTCAGCGTTCTTCCTTACGATGTTGAGGCAAATTCTGCACGGAGAAGCGTTTACATACAAGTCCGTACATCAAAATTTGTGGTCAGCCCTTGCCTTGTTTGAGGTAGTGAATCTGTTTTGTTGGCGGAGACTATGATCAATGACTTGATCGCCTCGGCTAGCAGCTTGAGCAACTTGCAAGAGAAAGACAACGACAAGAGGACACCCAGCTGGTATTTCCTTTGCATGAGCTTTGTTCCAATAACCAGATTTTTCTTCTAATCTCTGCCTATGAGTTTTGGGTGCAGTGACCTTCTCGTTCTTTATGAAACTGCCACCACAGACGGAAGGCACTGCAAAAGGGAAATAGATCCGGTAGAAATACCTCATTGTCAAGGAGTGGCTTTTGGAATAAGAAATTGTTCAGCGCCTTTGGGCCGAGATCCTTCATTACTCATGCCCGCGCAGGACAGAATTGCAACTGCTGATTTGCGAGCTTGATGGTCTGCGAATCGAGAATCCCAGACTGAAGGCGAACTGGAGATGTGTTGCTATCTTTCTTTGTCTCATGACGAAATCATATTTTCCCAATTTTACCCAATAGACATCCAGAAGACTGATCAATACTGATCAAACATGAAGAATCGTGGCCACAGCGTGTGAGCGGATGCGCAGATGATTTTAAGCAGCTCTTTGTGTTATGTAATGACATGAGAGACTTGACCCAAAACGGAGCCCGCCAGGCTGAAAATAATGCTTTACACCTACAGATCCTCGAAGCAGTGGAAGCATCTGAGACTTGGGAGGCTTCCATTTGTCAGGAGGTGCAAAGCCTGGAAGATGAGATCGATTCCACCAAGCTCAGTCTGCAACAAGAAACCCGTCGTGCTGCACAGAAAGAATTGGAACTTCAGCAGCTCCAGGTGGAAGCTGCTGTTATCTTGAACGTAGACCGCAATGCAACGAGGCCTTGCGATTCCTTGCCGGAACGATCGGCTTTTCAACTGGATGCAGAGCCACTTATGGCAAAGGACGAAAGCTTGACTGAGTCACTGTACCACTGTCGCAGGACTCTTGGCTGGAGATCATTTGATCTTGCTGGGAGGTACCGAGACCAATGATTTTTTGGAGGTGAAGTTATTTATATATTTTTTATCAATATGTTTCTTTCAGTCTGGGGTTGCTTTTGTGGCTTTTGGGATCTTTGCTTCTTGGGTTTTGTGACTTTTGGCTATCGGTTTTTGACGGATCTTGACTCCGACTCTTGGCTTCTTGGCTTCTCGGGTTTTGTGGCTTTTGGCTTTCTGGCTTTTGCTGCGTTTGGCTTTTTTGCTTTTGCGGCTTTCGCCTTCTTGGCTTTTGTGGCTTTTGTGGCTTTTGACTTTTGCTTTTTTTTTTATCTGCAACAACGTATTGTGCAGACAACAAGGGAAGAAGCAGATAAGAGGACACAAAACAGCAAACATGCGGAGGAAAAACAAGATCAGACATCCAACAGCAAAAACAAGAGCAGGAATCTTAGCTCAAAGTGATGTGAGTACCGTCAAGGTTCTTCAGCACCAAAACGCTGCATTGCGGTTCAAATCAGAGATTCACCTCGATTCAACCTTCATCATGCTGCAAGCATTGTGCAAGCAGCAAGAGAAACATTGGCAAGCAAAAGATCAACAAGAATGTCCAGAAAGACAAACTCCAACATCAAGCAACAACAACAACAACAGCAACAGCAACAGCAACAGCAGCAGCAACAGCAACAGCAACAGCAACAGCACCAACACCAACACCAACAGCAACACCAACAGCAACAGCAGCAGCAGCAGCAGCAACAGCAACAACAAGAATGAAAATGACAATGAGAATGAGAATCAGAACAAGAATAAAAATAAGAAGAACAGGGAGAAAACGATGGCGACAACAGAACACATGCTCTTGTTTGTTTCCTTTTGGGGGAGGCCCTGCGCACTCCCCTGCAATGCCCTCTCCCCTGCCTGCCACGAAATCTGCTTTTATGTCCCAAAGCAAGCATCTGCCACGAAAACATATTCTAAAGCAAAACTCGTTAGCTACTAAGACAGCAAACTAGAGTTGATGCAAATAGCCTGCAAATGCAACAGTTGGGATTCCGAATTCCTTTACACCTCTGGAAACCAACCAAAACGAAAACGACCCAATGAATACCGGTTCCCCGCAGATCCAGGAATTTGCTGCATCTGGAAAGCAATGTCGCTGAAACCGCAAAACGTGCCGCGGATTTGGAAAACAAGGTGGGTGAGTTTGGTTAAAGCCCATGCCATGGGACATGGGAGAAAATACGTCATCGTCACATATTGTCACAATGCTCAGCTGACATTGCTGAAAGCTACTCGTGCTGATGCTGCCAAACATGAAAGGATTTTACTTGTTCTAAGATCTGTCAATTCTGTTTCGGACAATGCATTGTTTCAAATCGAAGAAAGTGGGTAAGATGTCTCCATTGCGAGTCTAACAATTAAATACTCAGAATTTAGATGATTTTGGATGATTCTGGCAGAACAAGTTGCTTGAATATCGGTGATCTCAATCTAGCAGCTCTCCTGGAGGCAGAGATGTTGTGCCAAGAGCTTTTCGAAGGTTCAACTCCTTCGCAGCCGTTGCGGCTGCGTGCCATGCAAGCACAATTAGAGGTGATCGGGAATCTGGGGTGCAAAATAAAGAAATGGGATGTCGAACCGTATCTTCTTCTGATATTCTTGGCACTAGAATTTGATTGGCAAGACAGCCGATTGGCTATTTGATCTATTTGCAACAATATGAAACCACGAAATGTGAGAATGGCCGCTGTGTTCGATCTGATTTCGGGGGCACATGTGGTATATATAGAATGACAGGATCAGCAGCCGACAGTCAGTGGAAGGTGAGATGGCTGGATTATGACAGATTATGATAGATTGGATAAGTACTGAACACACTGAGCAAGGAAAATAGAAGTCCTTACCCATCCTTACAGTACCTAAAATCGAGCAAGATATCGCAAGATAAAGCGCCTAATTCTACAAGATCTGCAAGATGATAGCTTTGTTTAGCTTTGTTTGGGCAACTACTCGATTATACTAAGAGAAGCTGGCCACACAGCAACCTGATCCGTGCGTTTTGCCGCCAAAGCGGACAGGTGGAAGCCACCCAACAGCGAAAAGGATTGGAGGTAGGGCAGGGTGCTTGTAGGTCTTGTAGCATTACAATGCATTACAATTTACAATTCATTGCAGTCAATTCCTTAATCAATCTGTTTCCTTAATTGCAATCGTACTCACGGTATGATCCTGGAGGTATCAGCACATTGTACGAATTGAGTAGGACTGATTGTGTTTAGTTGCTGCCAGGAGCTGGAAATGCAGTGTGAAGAGCTGGAGGAAAGACGCCGCTCCTCGGACCAGAAGCGAAGGCATTTACAAGAAAAATCCCAGGAGCTGGCCACGAGCGGCATTCCGTGGGCTGATGGTGGTTGTTTTCAGGGGGATGCGACATGATGAATACGACAATGTACAAGTAAGAAGTTTACAGTATGTGCCCGATGCCCAAAATTCATCAAAACATCCCAAAACCGAAATTCCAATCTGTGTAGGGAAATAGCCAAGACACTGCAGAGAAACTACTGCCATCTCAAACAGTGAATGGATGCAAAGATATCAGGCAGCAAAACCGAACAAGTAGACTCCTGACATCCTGCAAATCACCACCCCTTTCAGGGGGACCATACCAAAATGTAAGATACATTTTTTGGGACCCCCCCTTAAATGCAAAATTGGTCGCTGAACGTCCCCCAGGTGTCGATTTTGTGGGGAGGGTTTTCAAAATACCTTCAAAATGTAAGCTTACATTTTCAAGGCCCCCTCAAAAACACCTTGAAAAATGTAGCTTACATTTTGGATCATTTTGGGTATGCCCCCCCCCTTTAAAACGGTGGTGATACAACAATCAATAATTTAATCAAATTCAGTTTATATCAATGAGTCAAGCTATTTTATCTGAATCGATGAGCAGATGGCATCAGTCCTCGTCCAGATTTGATTCTGTATGTCTCATGGTTTTCCTTTGCAACCAAGTTGCCAGATGTTGCCAGCGAGTAGGAACTTCACAGTGAAGAAGCAGCACTGCTGGCTGACGAAGCAAAGGCAGGAGGTATGTTTAAATTCTGGCCGTTCTTGTTCTTGCCTGGAACATTGGAGAATGTAACAATGTAGCACGACCGTCAAGGGCTTAAAGATAGTCCTCGTTATGTAGCTGGCCCCCAGCTAACACGGCTCTTCTGCAGCTTGGCGCTAGGTTTGCGCTAGCATATGCTAGTAGCATTTTTTGCTTTAACATTCCCAGGAAGTAGTTGACTTGTACATTTGGCTTGGCTTGGCTTTTATGTTTGACATTTGGCTTGGCTTGGCTTTTATATGTATATAATAAAATATGACAATTTATTTTATGATTAATGTTGGATTCTGATTAGTGTAGGCCCCCCCCCCCCTAAACAAATTTTGGATACTCTTTAATGTGGAAATGTTCATGATTTCGATCCTGAATAGTGTGATCAAAAAAAAGATCGATTTCAATTGATTTTGATTTACTTTCAATTGGTTTTCAATTGATGTCAATTTACTTTGAATTGATTTTCAATTGATTCCAATTTACTTTCAATTGATTTCAATTTACTTTCAATTGATTTTCTATTGATGCCAACTTACTTCCAATTTATTTTCAATTGATTTCAATTTACCTTCACTTGATTTTCAATTTACTTTCAACTGATTTCAATTTACTTTCAATTGATTTCAATTTGCTATCAATTGATTTTCAATTGATTTCAATTTACTGTCAATTGATTTTCAATTGATGCCAGCTTACTTCCAATTTATTTTCAATTGATTTCAATTTACCTTCACTTGATTTTCAATTTACTTTCAATTGGTTTCCATTTACTTTCAATTGATTTCAGTTTATTATCCATTGATTTTCAATTGATTTCAATTTACTTTCAATTGATTTTCAATTGATGCCAACTTACTTCCAATTTATTTTCAATTGATTTCAATTTAGTTTGAATTTATTTTCAATTGATTTCAACTTACTTTCAATTGACATCCCATTGTAATCCCATAGACATATCATAGAAATATCATGGAAATTTCATAGGAATCCCACAGAATTCCCATAGAAAGATCATAGAAATAACATGGAATAGCATAGGGGCCACAATGAAATCCCATAAGAATTCCCGCCTTAGTAATCCCATAGAAACATCATGGAAACATCATGGAAATACCTTGGAAATCCCACAGGAATCCAATAGAAATCCCACAGGAATCCAGCAGAAACCCCATAGAAATCATAGAAACATCATAGAAATACCATAGAAATCCCATAGGAATTCCAATAGAATCCCTTCAGAAATCCCATAGCCATAGAAATCCTCCAGAAATATCATGGAAACATCATGGAAATCCCATAGGAATCCAATGAAACTCCCATAGACATCCTCTTGAAACCCCATAGGAATCCCATAGAAATACCATCGGCATCCCATAGAAACCCAATAGTAGTCCCAAAGAAATATCATAGAAATACCATGGAAATCCCACAGGAATCCCACAGAAATCCCATAGAAAGATCATAGAAATAACATGGAATAGCATAGGAACTACAAAGAAACCCCATAAGATTTCCCATAGTAACCCCATAGAAATATCATAGAAACATCATGGAAATACCTTGGAAATTCCACAGGAATCCAATAGAAACCCCATAGAAATATCATAGAAACATCATAGGAATCCCATAGAAATCCAATAGTAATACCATAGAAATATCATAAAAGAAAAAAGCTTTAGCAAAAGAACAGGTAAAGGGAATGTTTAAAAAAAACACATCAGGAAACAGCTGGGCACAATAGTGGGCCCCCAAAACAAACATACTATTGTGGATCAGGGTTGGTCATGGACTACCCCCTTGAAAAATTGTTTGGGTGCTGTTTTTTTTGGTGGTTTTAATAAGGCATGGTATATTTTGGGAAATTGGGCATTTCTGAGAATTTCAAATGAAAGAAACTAAGAAAGTAAAAGAAAAAAAATAGCAAAGGAAACGGTAAAGGGAATGTTTGAAAAAAAACTCCTCAGGAAGCAGCTGGACACAATAGTGGGCCCCCAAAACAAACATACTATTGTGGATCAGGGTTGCTCATGGACTACCCCTTTGAAAAAATTGTGTGGGTGCTGTCTTTTTTGGGTTTTAATAAGGCATCCTATTTAAATAATATTGCTGATGGGTCATAATTAACCTCAAAAAATGTTTCTCCAGACAACAGCTAGACACAATAGTGGATCCCCACAACAAAAATATTATTTAGGATCAATATTGCTCATGAAAAAAATATTAAAAAAAAAAACTAACAACAATAATTTTCAAAAAATATTTTTTTCAAAAAAAACAAAAAAGTGAAACACATTTTAAAATGAAAATGAAACAATTTAAAAATTGCACATGTTCAAAAAAAACTGAAAAACTTACCCCAAAATCCTGGGGACACAATAGTGTACCACCCAAACATTTCCACAGATTCACAATTATTTTTGAGTCTGGGGACACAATAGTGTACCACCACACTAATCAGCATCCAACATTATTATACAGTACAATAATGTGTCCTTGCGGTGCTCAAGAAATAGTTACTGGGTTGCCATTGCCAAAACAGTGTAAACCCCGCGCCGAACAGTGTTCAAAACACGCCTGCTGGTTGTGGAGTTGTGGAGGCATTTTATTTGACGAGCTATTCAAAGATACCTGGCTTGTTGTGATCCCACTTGTTTGATGTACACCCTATATCAGATTATCATGGATGCTGGCTTCAAACGATGCCGGAGGCTTGTCCATTCTAGGAAGCACTGTCCTTGTTTCTTCCATGTACTGATTTTGCAAATTCACGAGGAGGCTGTGAAGACTATGGAACTGTCGTAGACTTAGTTCTGTACTTTTGACCGAAGCGCTATTTGCTTGGGGAAGAGAGAAGCTTGTGAAGACTCAAAGGTCAGCTTCACAGGGCTTTAGCAACATGCATTGCGCATTGAAAGCGTGTTTTGAAAGATACGGACGAACTGTTCGAATTGAAACCAGTATTTTCGGCACGGGGAGAGAGATGCCCGAAACCCAAAACGATGCGCTTTGTTCTGAGCACATAGTGAATGCATGTATGGTCAGTGCCGGAATTATAGAACGGAAGTTGAAGAGGACGAAGGTACGGTTATTTACCGTACCCTGTTGTTCCATAATTCTGTTTTCCTCGGAAGGTGTGAAAAAAAAATGTATCTGATCTTCCTCTTAATTTTTTGCGTCGTTCTATAATTCTTGTCGGAGCGCTGCTGTTCTATAATTCTGTTTTCCCCCATTTTTCTCACATTTCCCATTTTCGTTCTATAATTAATGTTTCCCGGGCCCCGTTCTATAATTAATTTTTCCGTCGAACGGAAAAATTAATTATAGAACGGACAAATTAATTATGGAATTATAGAACCTCTTCCGGGGTCCCAGAAATCCTACAAAATCACCATGAAATCTAAGAAAATCACCGTGAAATCCCATAAAATCACCATGAAATCCCATAAAACCACTATGAATTCCTATAAAATCACCATGAAATCTGAGAAAATCACCTGGTAAATGTGGGAAAAATGGGGGAAAACAGAATTATAGAACGGAAGTTGAGGAGTACGAAGGTACGGTTATTTACCGTACCCTGTTGTTCTATAATTCTGTTTTCCTCGGAAAGTATGAGAAAAAATGTATCTGAATTTACTCCTAACCTTTTTCGTCGTTCTATAATTCTTGTCGGAGCGCTGTTGTTCTATAATTCTGTTGTCCCCCATTTTTCTCACATTTCCCATTTTCGTTCTATAATTAATGTTTCCCGGACCCCGTTCTATAATTAATTTTTCCGTCGAACGGAAAAATTAATTATAGAACGGAAAAATTAATTATAGAATTATAGAACCTCTTCCGGGGTCCCAGAAATCCTACAAAATCACCATGAAATCTAAGAAAATCACCGTGAAATCCCATAAAACCACCATGAAATCCCATAAAACCTCTATGAATTCCTATAAAATCACCATGAAATCTGAGAAAATCACCTGGTAAATGTGGGAAAAATGGGGGAAAACAGAATTATAGAACGGAAGTTGAGGAGTACGAAGGTACGGTTATTTACCGTACCCTGTTGTTCTATAATTCTGTTTTCCTCGGAAGGTATGAAAACAAATGTATCTGAATTTACTCCTAACCTTTTTCGTCGTTCTATCCTCATTAAATCCTCATTAAATATGCATTTTATCCTCATTTCCTCATCAAATCCCCATTAAATCCTCATTTTATCCGCGTTTTATTATCATTTCCTCATCATTTCCTCATTTTATCCTCATTTTATCCTCATTTTATGTCAGTGCCAGGAATTATAGAACGGAGCCAGGAGGACAAAGGTACGGTATTTTACCGTACCTTTGTCCTCTTCCCCGTTCTATAATTAAATTTTCCGACTCCGCTCCAGGTTCGAACCCGGAAGAGGACAAAGGTACGGTATTTTACCGTACTTTTGTCCTCTTCGCTCCGTTCTATAATTCTGGCACTGACTGTAGATGTGACCCATGTAGAAGAGCCAATCAAAATAAATTTGGCCAGGCCCAGTTTCAAATCCAGACTTGTGTGAAAACATATAATAAAACACATGATAAAATATGTGAACATATGTAAGTAAAGCCCGCAGCGAGGCGCACGGGTCTGGTAAAAACGTTGACTTCATGGAAAACATGTGAGGCATACTAAGTGCATATCTCGATTTGCGTGACCTTGCGAAATGACTTGTAATTAATACAGTACTCTCACCATTTTTCGCCACGCCACTTCTCAGAGCCCCAAGGCTTGAAGAAAGTCAAGCAGCAGCGTCTACGCACCAGCGCCACTTAAAAGAAGTACAGGAGAAGCTGGGGAGATTTGGGATCCATCGGAAACACCTACAGTCATCCACAGCAGTTTGGAGCTTTCAGGTCTAGGTCCTGACCTCATGATCCTCATGTTTCACTTTCAGGAGCGACACATGGCATTGCAAGTGAGCTGTCAGAAACTCCGAGGCCAGCTGCCACAACTCGTTGATGAAAGCTTCAATCGCTGATCAGACAGTACTCGTACTGGGAAATGTTCGTAAATCACACAAAGAATGACTAAGAATGGGGATGGCGCGGCAATCTTTCAGTTTCTCCGGCTTTGTTGTAGTGGTGCCGTCATCATCCGTCATCCTTGTGAATCAGATTCATGCAGATTCTCTACTCAGACAATTTCACAGAATTCATCGTTGCAGCCCACCGTCAGACAATTGGACCCAGGCTCCACACAGATCATGGCTTCACGACTGAGCCAGTTCTCAAGAGATGAGGTGTGCTGCTTCGAGTTTTGGAGGGATCCCGGGCAAGAGCAACGCCTTGGAAGGTCAGAAAGGATAGCAGTATAGCCCGACACTTTTTGCATATGTGAATCACCAGGACTCGAGGGACCGAGCATGGGAAGATTCCAGTGTGAAGTGCTGCCGCTCCCAAGACAGCAATGTTTTCCAATTCAAGCTTGTCCGAGGCTTGTCCAGGCAGACAACGACGCATCAAAACAATTCACAACACCTCAGTGTCAGCGCACCCTGGGCTGCCAGGCATTGACTGCCGCCGAACAGTCAAAGAAGGTCAAGGACGCAATTTGATTCAATGTTGGATGGGAAATAGCTAGCTGCTAGATTGAGTGGCTGACCAGCTTTGGGGTGCCAGGCGAAGTGAATAGATATGAATAGATGCTGCACTTGTAGCACTTGCTTGGAAAAGGAGACGAAAGCCACTTAGCGCTTTCAGAAGGTCACGCAAATCAAAGATTCCATCGGACAGCTTCACACCTCAAGAGAGAAAGGAAACAACTCATGCTGCACCAAGCTAGCAGCTAGACTGAACTCAGGTCATTCTCTCTTTTTTGCAGGCGTCAAAAGAGAACTGTAAAGGAAAAGCTTGCAGTCCGAAAAGGCTTGTCAAGCATAGCCATTAATCTGTGGATATTTTAGCTGCTACTGCTTGCCACATTGTTCAGACTTGTCACCTTGTTGAGCCACATCCAGGAACTTTTGGATCGATTGGTCTCAGTGCAAAGCGGTTCTTAGCTTAATCTCTGGACTTCTTGCTCACCTCGATGGACAGAGATACTGAGAATTTCTTGCCAAATTCTGATGAAGAGAACATGAGAGAACTATTGTTGATGCTATGCAAGCCCTGCGATTCTCGTGATTTTGAACACTTTCTGGAACCTTCCCATGTGCACATCCCAAGTGGACATCAAGCCTGTTCCGAGCACCCACTTTGTGCACTGGCTTCGCAACTTCACATCAAAATCATCAAATAAATCAACAGCTTCCCAAGCCAACTTGGGTCAACTTGAGCGTCCCTGAGGTGCTGTGGCACCTTCCACGCTGCAGCTTCAGCAGCTAGAAGATCAGGTGCAAAGAGCACAGGACAGCCGCTGTCAGGTTTTTGGATATTGATAGACTTGATCATACAGGGTCCGCCTCGCATCATATCCTTGTGATTCCTTGATATAGACTGTGATGTTGCTTGTTTAAGTCAGGTTCATGGATAAACATGGATAAAATATGTCCCACTGATGGCCGGTGGGTCTGGGAACGCCCTCTTATTGGACAAGACCTTACTTTTTGTCATTTTACTAGCAGTTCTATTCAATTACATCAGCTGCATCCCCGTGTGATTGTTTATCTATACATATGATCGAAGGAAGTTTAGAAGTCAAACTTCCGACAATATGGACAGATGAAAAGCAGAGATGGCAAGAGTCAGAGAGAAGAGGAGTAGAAGAGAGAAGATACGAGAAGAAGAAGAGTCAGAAGAAAGAAGATGAAGGTGCGCGAAAAGGTAGGCAAGTCGCGAAACACTGTGTTTTTCCAATGATTTGTGGCTCCGGAGGGTCGAAAAGTAGGCTCGCTAAAGCGGCGGGTGCGGAGCCATCTGGCCAGATGAGAGATGAACAATTGCACGCCGTTGTGGCGCGAAGCACATTTCAAAGTCAAAATCTACAAAACACCACATGCTCGCGCCACTTTTGGAGGTTCAGATGTCGTTTCGCGTGGCAGGCGCAAGCGATTGTGGACCTTGTCAAAAGTCAGCAAAACGTGAGGGTTTTGTAGCATTTCCAAAAACGAGATCTGCAAAGGTGCATTTTCCGTGGCGGGCGCAGTGCAAGAGACATGTTCATCAGAGCTGTTAGGAGGTCCGGGCGCTGATTTCCTGAGAGGGGTTGCATTTTGGAGCATCAGATCTGTAGGTTTGGCAAGATGGCTTTGTTTGATAGGTGCAGCACTTCGTATGACCTGGCCTCACTTTTTCGTGCCAAGCGCAATACTTCAGAGACGTGGGCTGGAAAAATCGCAAAACGCATTGGTACGAGGCCGTCAGATCTGCACTCAACTTTCCATTATTGAAGGAAGTCTCGCAGAATTGCTTCGTTTTTGACGTTATCAAGTTCAAAAGTTGAGGAAGTCTCGCAGAAACGCTTCGTTTTTCATGTTGTCACCTTCGAAAATGGAGGAAGCCTTGCAGAATAGCTTCGTTTTCAAGCCTGTAGATAGACAGTTAGATAGATAGATAGATAGATAGACAACTACAACCACAAGTACAACTACACTACTACTACAACTACAACTACAAATAAATGTGCAAATATACTACGCTACATTACACCACATTAAATTACATTACATTACGCTTATCAAACTACGCTACACTAATTACAGTACACTACGCCAATTGCATTACAACTACAACTGCTACAACAAATGAAGCTACAACTTCAACTACAACTACACTACCTTACGCGACACTACGTTACACTAATCACACTACACTACAGTACGCTACACTACACTACACTACACTACAGCACACTAGAACTACACTACACTAATTACACAACACTACAGTACACTACACTACGCTACATTGCCATACACTAATTACACTACAACTGCAACTACAAATACAACTACAGCTTCAACTACAACTACACTACATTACGCTACACTACACTAATCACACTACACTACACTAATTGCACTACACCACACTAATTACACTACACTACCGTACACTACAGTACACTACAGTAGACTACAGTAGACTACAGTACGCTACAGCTACACTACAACTACACTACAACCACACCGCAACTGCAACTGCAACTGTAACTGCAACTGCAACTACACCACACTACACTACACTACGCTACCCTACCCTACACTACACTACACTACATTAATTGCACCACACTACACTACACTACACTACATTATATAATTACACTACAACTACAACGACAGCTACAGCTACAAGTACAACAACACTACAACTACACTACACTAGACTACACTACACTATCCCACACCGCAGTACACAACACTACAGTACACTACACTGCACTACATTTCACTACACTAATTACACCACACAACAACTACAACTGCAACTGCAACTGCAACTACACACAATAATCACACTACACTACAGCTACAACTCCGCTATACTACAACTACAGCTACAACTGCACTACACCACACTACATCCAACAGTTGTGGGTGAGTAACCGCTGCAACCCTTGCAGCCACTTCAAAAACCGCAACTCCAACCACCTTTCGGTCCATCAGTGGATTCGCTCTGCCATTTGTGATTCGACAACAACCAACCTCCCCTATAGGTTTCCAATCTTTGAAACTTCCGCCGCCGCCTTGCGCGGCACTACTGGCACCTATTAATCGCAACTCCATATTTTCCCCTCTTGATTAACACAACACCATTCAAATCCATTTGATTGTAGACTTCCCACTCTGCATTGATCTGCATTGATTTCAGATACGTACGCAGTTTGTTGGTGTTCTGGTTGTGTAGAGATCGTCTAGAGTCTCATCTCGTCTAGAGTTGATCTTCCCGCAAAACCCTTTTCAAGTCTAGGACTGACAATCAGACAGTGTGAAATCTAGCAAACGAATTTTGCGCGGGACTGTGTAGGAGGAGAGCATTCGGCTCAGCTCTTCCAAAGCTGCACTGGAAGAAGAGGCCTTCTGCTTCGTTGTAAGAGACTGTGTTTCAAAATGATTTGGTTGAGAGTTTTAGCAAAAGGTCAAAAGGTGCAGAAACAAATACAATGAAATAAAAGATCGGCTCCAACATGCATCGGGTTCTGTTTGCATGAGCCCGCATAAACCGAACTGGCGCGCCTTATTATGATTAGATCATCTTAGATCAATGTATGCTTCGCCAAATCAGACTTGGAGCCCTTGCATCAAGGCCTAGCTGGTCTAAGAATGTCTAAGAAATGTAAGAAAAATGCTACTTTTCTGCCTGCAGCGCCAGGTTCAGGCAGCCACTCTGGAAGCAAAAATGCAAGCCAGGCCCAAAAGTTGATGTCCTTGAGTCCTTGAGTAGCATGATGTGGCAGTTGTGAAGTCTTTAGTCACTTTAGCCACTTTAGTCCTTGATTCGTTGATGAACGCAAGTTGATTTGCCGAAACTTATACAAGCCTATTGCAAGCCTCAGAATTTCCCTCGCATCTTGGCTTTTTATGGGCGTACCCTTGGACAAGGTCTCCATAGTCATCAAAAAGATTCAAAAAACCTTACAGCATAGTGTGCTTCGCTGATCAGTTCCCCCAATTCATAGAGATGCAGCGCTGTTCATTATTGAAAGACACAAGACAAGTGCGGGCTCCCCGCCAGATATTTGGAGACGCAGCGGGCTTCAATGGAGGGAGCTGGATTCTCAGCCTTTGGGCAGTGTAGCAGCACTTCGCACGTTTCATTCATTTTTTCTCATTGAACGATGTTGGTGTTTCTGCTTCAGGATTTGCGCTGTTCAATCATGTCTTGGCTGTAATTGTTTTCAGTGCATGATGTGTTAATGCAGTTTATCCATGCAAATTTGGAAGTAAGGGGGCACACCAAGCACACACGCACGCAATTACGTGCATCGAGACTGCAGAAACAGAATGTATGGCTTCAGTGGGTTTATGTCTATGTGCTTGTTTGAGCTCCGTTTATGGTTGTGTGCGCATGGAATGCCAAACAGATCCTTTTCCTCTGTGTATGTACCCACAGATGTTGAATCAAGGCTGTTTGCGGTGATTGAACATTGATGTCTGAAAAGCTGGGTGATTCCAAGGACATCCAGAGCGGAGCAGAAGTCCAAAGCAGGTGCTGGGAGGAAGAAAATGAAGAAATGGATATCAACAGTTTCTACTGCAGATCCTCTCAACTTCTCAGCTATCCTGATACTATCTAGCCGACCTGCTTGATATTTCTGTGACATGGTGTCCTTGCCAGGGATTGGAAAAGCCGATCATTCTGTTATTGTGTATACAGTATACAGATATCTCAAAAAAAAATATACATACATGTAAATACAGTATACAAGTATGCATATAACCATATAAATATATATAAATGCAAGTACAAAAAAAATGAACATATAAATACACATTGATATAGATATGAATATCAACAATATAATATATATATATACATACAGTATCATATGAGCAATGATACGCAAAGACCTTATATGCACTGTGCTCCAGAGTCTCCAGACTCTCCAGACTCTCCACATTCTCCGAAGCCAACCGGGTGAATAAACATGAGCCTTTTGAGGGTTGCTGGAGTCGCTTCACTGGCAGGTGGAGCAGTGCTGGTGCACAGCTGCAATGGCTCAATGCTTCCCTGTCGGGTATCACGGATGAGCATCTCCTCCTCAAATCCCAGCTTCAGGACAGCCCCTTGCAGAGGACCCAGTGGACGTAGCTGCTGAGAAATATTGATTTTAATTTCTTATTCCATTGTCTTCCCTTTTCTACTGTTTGTCCTCCAGTTCTACTTGTTTTGACCTTCTCTGATCGTACGGCTACTCTTGTCTTCGTGTGTCTCTGTGCTGCATGGTTTGTCGCAAAGCTTTAAAGATTGTGCTGATGGTGCCTGCCGAAATTGTTCTCCAGAACAGCACATACAGTGAGACGCCTGCCAGCAAGAATAAACAAATCCAGCAGCAAAGACTTTCAACAGCTCCGTGACCACTTACTTCGTAGAAAGCTCCTAGAAGTCAGTGGCAGATCCTACGATGTTTCTAGACCACAAGTGCTTGATGCCTTAAATGCAGGAGCAGCAGATCTCCCTGCATGAAGAGAGCTTACAGCGAGTGCAGACTCATGTAGAGGCGCTGAAACACTCCGTTGGCTGCAACCACCCTGGTTCCATGCATGAAGTAAACTCAGAGGTGGCCAAAACTGTCAATGCTGATGGTTAACTTCCATTATGGACCAAAATTATATCAACTTACAATAATGTACACTCAATTTACTCTTTCCCATCACCTTCCCCGCCTGAATAGGTGCAACGCCTGCAAACAATGGTGACATCCTTGGTGCAGAACTTAGTTTCCCAAGTTGATTTTACGCATAGAAACTTGCAAAATTCCATTGACTTGTTGGAGCTTGCATCGAGCAAAGACCAATCAACTTCTATTGTCAGATGTCTATAGAATTCTATAGAGGTTTTCATCGTAGCAACATTAACACGGAGTATGCCCCGAGGATCGCACCCGGGAGGAATGGATGGCAGACCTCAGCCGGGTCTGGAGCCTCAGCCAATCTGAGGATCACCAGAATCACGATCGTGTCGCAACATGTCGCAACGTATGTGAGCCGCTAGAAAACTCTCAGCAGTTGCCTCGGATTTTTGCAGATGTCGGAAGAGTATTGGCAAAGGACATTCCACCCACAGACTATTCACATGCGGGGGAGAGGGGTTTTGTTTTTGTTTTTTTTTGTCTAGTCACGCCGAGTGACTCTGCTGATTGACCCAGTCTGTGGCATCCTTGCGACAAGCGCATGGATCGTTGACAGCCACCCTGCAACAAGAGGACAGCTCACGGGCCTAGCAGTGTCCAGGGTCCAACAAAGAGGGGCCTTCGTTATCCAGCCAGGTGTAGAAACTGTTCAATCTTAGGACAGATATGATAAAATGAATAAATACATATATAGCGCTAAAAGATAATAGCACTATATATTGTGATATAATATATATAATTATATATATATGATAATATATATATACGATATATATATATATATATGATATATGTACAGATATACATGTGACATACACATACACATGCACATACACATCCACATGAACATACACATGCACATGCACATCCACATCCACATGCACATACACACATGCACACATGCACATGCACATACACATACACACACATGCATATGCATATGCATGCAAACAAACAAAACAAACAAACAAGCATGCATGCATGCATACATACACACATACACAGACAGACAGACAGACAGACAGACAGACAGACAGACAGACAGACAGACAGACAGACAGACAGACAGACAGACAGACAGACAGACATACATACACATACAGATACATGCAGATACATACAGATACATACAGATACATACAGATACATACAGATACATACAGATACATACGGATACATACGGATACATACAGATACATGGAGACATACAGACAGACAGACAGACAGACATACAGACATACAGACATACAGACATACAGACAAACAAACATACAGACATACAGACATACAGACATACTTACATACATACATACATACATACATACATACACACACATACACACACTAGATTAGAATGGATCATTTGAGTGATCCGGCAGGAACTGAATCCTGTAACATGCAAATTAGACGGGAACCGAATTAATCTACGATGAAAATTATATATATATATACGTAAGATCACAGTAGACAATGACAGTATAAAACAACAGCGATAAAATATATGTCCCCCCCAGCTGCGTCTTAAATGCGCCCAGGGGCGGGACGATAAAGCAGGTACGTTTGCCTGATCATCCAGTGTGGAGCTTCGGTGGCAGAGGCCACAACTGGAGATCCCTCTGCCCCCTGCCATAAATTAAAATATAATATCATATAATATAAAGACGAAGTTTTACGTCTATTCAGACGGTACACACACACTAGACAAGAATGGATCATTATATGATCCGGCAGGAACTGAGTCCTGTAACATGCAGATTAGATTAGTTAATTAGATATGGATGAAATATATATATATATATATGGGACTATGGTGACCACCAGCTGCGTCTTACAATTGCGCCCAGGTGCGTCACCACAGTCCCGCGGGTACCTTTACACGGGTCCCCGGGAGGTGTCTTCGTTGGTCACCGACCTCCCAGGGACCCCGGTGACCCCCCGCGTATATACATATGTAATAAGTAAAAGAAGTTTTACGTCTATTCAGACGGTACACACACACACACCCTGCCTCCGGCAGGGTGGTGCGCGTAAAAATGAGATGAAAGTGAGGATGAACGGGGGATGAAAATGAGATGAGAATGACAATGAGATGAACGTTACTTAACCAGGACGCGAAGAGGGGAACGCAAAAGAAGAGGGAAGGAGCAAACACACACCAACACACCTAGCCCGGAGCGGGCGAACCCTGAAAAGGCAAGGGAAAAGAAAAAAGCGGAGGGTCGACGGACACGGACCAAGACCAGCGGAGGGGGGGGAAGACGGAAGCGCCTGAACCAACCTGCCAAAGCGAAAACCTACAAAACCTCAGCACGCGACGGAACCAACCTACCTGGGGAGGGAGGAGAGCATGAGATAGGGGACCAATGGGGAACTAGTTAGTGAAAAACAAAACCAAAAGCAGGATTCAGTCCCTAACAGCCTAAAATGTCGTGCGATTATTCCCTGCACCGGGACCGTGGTCAAGTCGTGCCCCAATGGCATAAAACAGCTGTCAAGTTCCATCGAATTAGATGCACAAAATGTTTAACCTCACCAGACAACCATCAAAAGAAAGAATCACCACACCTGAAAGTCGTGTGCCTGCCTGATTCCTGTATCAAATGCTGTTGTCATGAATCGTCAAAAGCAGCTGCGAAAAGGAGAAGGTTTCTGATTGTTTCGAACAACGTCACGCTTGAAGAATGCAATTCACGAGGATCACAAGGGACAATAGGAGCCGCGGGACTCTCGAAAAGGCTGATAAACCGCAAGGCTGATTGTTGCCCTTTACTTAAACGAATTACCAAGTTAAAATGTGTGAATTCAGAATTCAAGACTGTCGACACTCACCCTGAAGAGGGTTGCCTCAAATGGCTCCATGGCACCATGTCGGAGCCACCATGGAAATCACACTAGACAAGAATGGATCATTATATGATCCGGCAGGAACTGAGTCCTGTGACATGCAGATTAGATTAGTTACTTAGATATGGATGAAATATATATATATATATATGGGACTATGGTGACCACCAGCTGCGTCTTACAATTGCGCCCAGGTGCGTCACCACAGTCCCGCGGGTACGTTTACACGGGTCCCCGGGAGGTGTCTTCGTTGGTCACCGACCTCCCAGGGACCCCGGTGACCCCCCGCGTATATACATATGTAATAAGTAAAAGAAGTTTTACGTCTATTCAGACGGTACACACACACACACACCCTGCCTCCGGCAGGGTGGTGCGCGTAAAAATGAGATGAAGATGAGGATGAACGGGGGATGAAAAATGAGATGAGAGTGAAGATGAGATGAACGTTACTTAACCAGGACGCGAAGAGGGGAACGCAAAAGAAGAGGGAAGGAGCAAACACACACCAACACACCTAGCCCGGAGCGGGCGAACCCTGAAAAGGCCAGGGAAAAGAAAAAAGCGGAGGGTCGACGGACACGGACCAAGACCAGCGGAGGGGGGGGAAGACGGAAGCGCCTGAACCAACCTGCCACAGCGAAAACCTACAAAAACCTCGGCACGCGACGGAGCCAACCTACCTGGGGAGGGAAGAGAGCATGAGATAGGGGACCAATGGGGAACTAGTTGGTGAAAAAAAACAAAACCAGGACTCAGTTCCTAACTCCCAAAGGTCGTGCGTTATTCCCTTGCCGGGACCGTGGTCAAGTCTTGCCCCAATTGGCATAAAACAGCTTTCAAGTTCCAACGAATTAGGTGCACAATATGTTTGACCTCACCAAACAACCATCAAAAGAAAAAGACCACACCTGAAGGACATGAACCTGCCTGAAGCATGTATCGTGGAATGTTGCAATATGATTGCAAAAGCTGCTGCGAAAAAGAGGTTTTCTGGATGTTTGGCATGGAATCACACTGGAAGAGAAGCATTCCGCAAGATTCATTGGGACAGCCGGAACAGCGGGACTTCGCAAAATGGTGCATAACCGTAAGGCAAGCTGTTGCACTTTACTTAAACGAATTACTGGTACTAGATTAAAATGTGTTAATTCGGAATTCAAGTCAGTCGACATTGACCCCAACTGGGGTTGCCTCAATTGGCCCTATGGCACCATGTCGGAATCACCATAGGAATCACACTAGATTAGAATGGATCATTTGAGTGATCCGGCAGGAACTGAATCCTGTAACATGCAAATTAGACGGGAACCGAATTAATCTACGATGAAAATTATATATATAAATACACAAGATCACAGTAGACAATGACAGTATAAAACAACAGCGATAAAACATATGTCCCCCCCAGCTGCGTCTTAAATGCGCCCAGGGACGGGACGATAAAGCAGGTACGTTTACCTGATCATCCAGTGTGGAGCTTCGGTGGCAGAGGCCACAACTGGAGATCCCTCTGCCCCCTGCCATAAATTAAAATATAATATCATATAATCTAAAGACGAAGTTTTACGTCTATTCAGACGGTACACACACATACATACATACATACATACATACATACATACATACTTACTTACTTACTTACGTACTTACTTACTTACTTACTGACATTCACACATACATACATGCATACATACATACAAACATACATACATACATACACACACACATACATACATACATACATACACACATACATACATACATACATACATACATACATACATACATACATACATACATACATACATACATACACACATACACACATACACACATACACACATACACACATACACACATACACACATACACACATACACACATACATGCATACATGCATATATACATACATACATACATACATACATACATACATACATACAAACATACATACATACATGCATACATACATACATACATACATACATGCGTCCATCCATGCATGCATGCATGCATACATACATACATACATTACATACAATACATGCATTACATACATTACATACATTACTTACTTACTTACTTACTTTCTTACTTACTTACTTACTTACTTACCTACTTACTTACTCACTCACTCACTCACTCACTCACTCACTCACTCACTTACTTACTGACATACACACACACATACATACATACATACATACATACATGCATGCATATAAATATATATATATATACGTACGATATATATATATATATACGTATGATATATGATTTGTTTTTTAGATTATTTGTGACATGGTTTTCAATTTGAGACTCCTCAACTGATGTACTATGTGAGCATCATACTATGCAGATAGTGGAGTCCTTTAGCTCATTACAGACATTGACAGACCTTCACACCCGGATTGCAAGGAGAGTGTGCAGAGGACTTCTGATCAGCTGAGGCCACCTTTACTGAATGGTCACAATTGCAGATATGCCGATGCAATTCTGGACGGCTAGTTTTTTGGCACTGCAAATCAGATGCCATGGCACTACAGCCAGTAAATCCATGGTCTGTAGTCTGTAGATATTATTTAAATTTGTATTATTTTATATTCATATACACTCTATGTACACCTAGTTACTGAGTAGAGCATGTAGAGCTGTTTGTTGAGTTTTCTCTGCTAACAAAATCCCTATATAGTTCCGAACTAGTTCCTACAAAGAATATGCAGATATGCAGTCTGCTGAAGATCAGGAGCTGCAACTGGTCCATTTGTCGATGCATTTGCGGATATTTGCGGTCAGGCATCAACTCCTTGCATCGGAGAGGAGTTTGCACATGGCTGCTCAGCAACGTCATGAGTTGGCTGCAGAGGTCCGCAATGTGCTGTATTTTCTGACTTATGCAGTCGTGCGATATCTTCACACAGCTACGAGGTACATCGAGGTACTAAGTACTGGCGTATCATGGTGAATCTGAAGCATCCATGCCCGGAATATCCTGGCAGCAGAGGTTTTCTACCTGGCATTTCCTGAGTATGCTGCTTGTGTGCAGGTGGATGACTGGACTTTCGAGTTGCAGGAGCATAGTCGCAAACGGGATGAGGCGCTTGCAAGAAAGTGATGGTTTGGGAATGTGTTTGCCGAGTATCCAGCGAGCTGGGTGTTTGAGATTGAAGAGGGAGAACCGCATTGGGATGCAAAAACTACAGAACATGGCACCTGGCTATCACCATGTACCATGGGACATCATGGGACCATGCGACCATAGGATGAGCGTTTCATATTTCTGTGAGCCGGAAGGCCCGTTCAACGGCTGCACTACTCATGGACGAGCTACGGCAGGCTACACACGGGAAGCAAATATTAATCAGTGTCGGCGTGACTAGCAACAAATGCAACTTACGGATGGGAAAAACATTATATTTGTGGTGATATTGTGATGCAACAGTCTAGCGATCATAATGAAGTTTATTGTGGCAGGTCCTGTATATATGATGACAGTGTTTTTTAGTATTTTTTTAGTGGTGAAGCTGCTGCCATGCACGCCATGTGAAGCGGTAGTGTTTGTTGGCCTCATGGCAGGAATGACAAAACATATGGCATATGTGTTGTCAGTTTTTAATCATGTCATGCATAACGCATTATCAATTCAGAAACCAGACAATCTCAACTACATACGTTCGTCCTTTTTATTACTTTTTCTGACCGAAGAATGACCTCGGCTGAGGCTAGTGTGAAATACCAGGTGTGTTGAACACCAGATCCCAGAATGTCCGAGAATGTCCCAGAAAAGTGCAAAGGGTCGAAATGAATTGTTTGAGGCCTCCGTCCACGCCTCCGACGACAGTCAAAGGCACCACAAATTCGACATGATCAAGATCTCAACATGCAGTTCGGCGACCAACTGAAAAAAAAAGTAAACAATAAATTGCAAGTTGTTTCTTAGATGTTGTTTGTAGATGGAGGGCAGCACAGGTACTTGTCAAACTTTGGTGCAGATCGTTCTCGATAGATGTTATCTCGCTGGCCAAATTGAAAAACAATGTTGCAATATGATCAATATGTTGCATGTCTTGATATGTTTGGTAAGATTTATGGTAAGAAAAGCTCGGAGTTGACACTGTGACGCAGATGATCCAGCCATATCCAACCCCGGACACTTCCTCTTTTGCTGGCAGGCAGCTGGCTGATTCAGCAACGTGGCAGATTTTGGCGTTCCATTGTGGGGGTTGTGGTATTGTTTTTTGGAGCTGGGGACCGAAACAAACAAAATCCAGCTGCTGCAGTCAAATGATCACATCATAATAATAGCATATACAGTAGTAGCCACAAGAATGCACTGGCACTACATTATAGACCTTCAGACCTTTGCAGTTTTCCCTGAGGCCAGAGACACGTCGGTCAACTTGCTCCTGTTTGTTTATGGCGATGGAATTTGATGGAATTTGTCTAGAGGTTCGGTTGAACACTTCTGGTCGGCAAAGAAAGGAATGTTACGATATGTTAAGGAAATTTAAGGAGTATAAGGTTGCTGTGTTTTCTGCTCTGGGTTTTGCACCTGCTGATGCTTCCCCTCCTACAGTACCAGCAGCATCGCTGCCGTTGCCTTTCTGCTGCGCACAGTGTTGCATTGTCTGTGGGATTTGCCCCACCCACAGCTTTCTGGTGGCTATTCAGTTTTACTGCGCGATGCTGAAGAGGCGTTATATAACCGTTATATGATGCTATATGATGTTATATGAGGTTATATCGTTCGACGTGGACATGCATCACCCGCACTGAAGCTGGCGAGACGAGACACTCCATGGTCACCTGATGGTCACACAATTCGAAATCTAAGGACGGCCTGGACCGAGTGCAGGGAGAGGTTTATGATTTCCAGGACACGAACACAGGAAATCTGGCACATCCACCTTGCTGCCTTGCTCTTTCTCATCACACGGAACGGACAAGGGAAAGGAAGCCGTCGTTTACACATATCATGCAATACACAAGACAAGCTGTTGCTAGAACCAGGAATTGATATCACTAAAGCTTTCTGAGTGGGGAAATGGTTCATCTCCTGTCAATGTGGATTAGATTGCAGACGATCGCAGATTTTGGAAGCAATCACAGCAAGTGCCAAGCCGGTCATTTCCGATGAGTTGTGGCCGGAGCTTGCACCAGGATCGACTTGCCCGTGTTGACACAGAAATCGCTTCCTTGAACAGCAAGGCAGACAGACCCAGCAACCTCTGCAACATTGCTGGTAACACTCCTGACATTATCTTTGCGCAACAAATCTGCAGGCCAAGACCTGTTCAACCGATTGGAGATTTGTGTTGTTGGAATTGAAAGTGCTACTTTCTGAACGCGCAGTCTTGCAACTAAATTGGCAGCACTATACTGTTTGGGAGGCAAAACGAAGTGAGCTGGTGACGGAGCGTCGTCTTGAACGTGATAACAGCCTTTCAGTAACTTGTCAGAACACCGGTCTTGGAACAGATTTGAATCCCACACTTCCAAGCGGCTAATTCTGTGTTGTGGTTGAAAGATGAACATGGATGTCCAATGGATGTTATTGAAATATGATCAAATATGATGAAATTATGATGAGACGTGGCATGTCTTCCGAGATACCCTCTTATTGTTGATGTTTTTTGTTTGAAATACCGTATCACAAATTTATCATAATTTAGCTATATGTAATTATAATTAATTATATACAGTATATTTAGTGCATTTCTTATGTGTTCTGATGTGCTCTGCCCAGATATGTTCTGCAGAGCTGGCAGCCTCAGAGGTCGGATCGAGCTCAGAAGGGATGGATTCGTCCAAGATACAAACAGATAAGAAATGATAAGAATTTAGTTTTACTCAAGTTTTTCTGCTTCTGTTTTAGTTGAACGCTAAAGAAAATAGTCACATAATTACATGATCATTCATGGCCAGATTCATGATTTGTCATGATTCACCTTTGAGTCTTGGGGAATCATTGTATTTGACTGGATACTGGATTGATTGAACCTGTGTCCTTGCATGTGACTGGACTAGATCAAAGGACTATTCATGTCATTAACATTCATTAACTATATTAACTGATGTACGCACACACACACACATTTATAGGTATATGTGTATAATATATATATATATATATGATGTATATGTATACAAATCATGAATTGATATACTGAATACACATGTACTTACCATGAGATTGCTTGCGCCAGATTGCCTCGGAAGCAATTACCTCTAAGTGCTGGCAGCTGCAAGAAGACATTCAGGAGACCAACATCAGTCTTGGATCTTGAATGCATCGATCAAATTCGATCATAATGAATCTGAGTTTGTTGAACAAAAACTTGATCACAGGTTGCAATCTCAGAGTATCATCTAGTCCTCAGAAAGTGTTCGGGGAAAAGTTTGATGCAATTATTTTGCTGTCTTCGGAGCTGGTTGTGCCCTTGTGAAGAGACTATGATGTACAGCAAGCCAGCTTTTCTTTTTTGTTCCTTGTTTGATTAGGAATCACAGGAAGATATGGATGTGGTTGGATAATAAGAATCATGATAATATATATAATGATAATAAAGAATCGGAATACGGCTAAGAACAATAACAATAATGATGATACTGATGGTACTGGTGATAACAATAAAGCGTATTAATAGACAATGGTAATAATAGCAGTTACAACAATATTCTATATGTGAATCAAGTAGCAATGTTCAGAATTCTGATGAAGGCATTAAAAAAAATGCCAGGGACCTCAGGTAGTTGGCTTTTGGACCCTCGCTATGGCAAGGAGAAGACAGCTCATGCTTCTTCCGTTGAATTTGCAAGCAGAAAGCTGGAAGAAAAACTTGCAAGATGCACGGTTTCTCAGGTGCTCAAGCATGATAAAACTTTCGGTTCAGTGTCAGAGTGAAAGAACTTATCAGAGAGAGAAAAAGAGAGAGAGAGAAAAGAAGTCAGTTCAGAAGAGGACGGTGACACCATTTACCATTTGGTTTTGAAAAGTCTGCAAATTCAAAGATGCTACAGTAAGAGCTGATGCACAAGTCAATTTGATGATTTTCGTGTGATTTGTTTACTTTGGCAAGAGTCGGTCAGATGTCCGTCGGCAAGAAAGCCAGCCTAGCCATAGTCAGCTTTCCTATCAAGCTGTTCTATGGATGTTGAACCTGCCACAGTTGAGCAGGTTTTGTTTCCGGTGTGTTGAGGCCAACATGAGCTAGATGAGGTCAAAGCTTCAGCGTTTGGGACTTAGCTTCAGCTCTCCATGAATCTCCATGAGACTGCAGAGATCTCCACGGATCACTTTTATTGTCATGGAGCTGCCGAGCTGCCACCCAGGCTTCTTTTTTGTTGATCCGGTGGAATTTCTGCAATAGCCCTGCAACATGATTGTAGCCAAAAAAATATACCGTGCTTGTACTTCTCTGACACTGACAAGATAGAATGTTTTTCATTTTGCTTCTTGAGAAATATACAGCCCTCCAGGTTCTATGAAAGCTTGCCAGTAATTAATCGATAGATAGTAATCGGAACTTCGAATACTTGGTGGATCATAAGCCCACTTTGCACAGCACAGCAGCTAAGTACTCGTAGCATCTCGTAAGCTGCTTTCCTCAATGGCCGATACTATTTCTTCACCCTTCACCACAGCTTGCCTTCCCTAAGAAGTGTCGGAGTCATGAAGTGCCTTGTTGCCGCAAATCACACGATTTTTTTCCATAGATAGGAGAAGCTGTTTTTGAACCTTTGAACCACGACCTCTTCAATTTTGCAGGTTAATTCTGATTTCCGTTTGGAGCTCTCACCTTGACTTCTTGCAAGACTGTCTTGACCGAGGCAAAACGCCGCAGCAGGTGGGTCATCAGTCACCAGTGCTGTGGGATAGATGTTTGCGCTGCGTGGCTGTCAGCTGATGGTTGAGTTGCCACAATGCAAGCACAGCTCACCCAGAAATTTGATTGTTCCAATATGTTCCAATGGTGGCAAACGGACAATCATTTGGCTCAGGAGTGAAAAGTGCTCCAGACTCTAGGTTTCCGCACTCTCAGCGGCGCCTTGGTATTTAAAGTGCCTAGGCTTAGCATTGAAAGTGCGCTGAGTGGACCATGGCCCTCTACGTCGACCCTGCTGTGAAAGCACAGCAAGCAACGCGCCATGATGTTTGTGTCATCGGGCGCCATGAGAAGCATGGCTACCTCCTCTTGCTTCATTGCCGACCTGAGGGCAAAGAATTTAGGCTTCCTTCAAGGAAGTTTGAGCACCCTCAGATTGGTGGTGATGACTACTACAAGGAGGCACGACTTGCGGCGAGTCGAGAGATGAGGAAAAGGACAGGGCTCAGTGTGGCGCCTGGTCGTTTCAATCGAATCTATTTCCCAGCTCAAGTTCAGAAAAGGCTGGGCAACAGAGTTTTTTTGGAAGTTTCATTGTATGACTATGACTCCCTGAGCCTCGGCGAGACCGCCATGACGGGAGAACAGGACTTTTGGCTCCAGATCGAGGAAATTGATGGATTCACCTTCCATCGGGATCTTCGCCATGCAGCTACTGCCTTACGAGGCACCAGCAGAACCATGGCACATGCCTTGCTGGCTACAGAGGCCGTCTATCGTGAGACCTGCTGCTTCGGCGGCATCTTCATGAAGATGGCAGAGAAAGTGTGGGGAATCTGTGGATGGCCTTAGTTGCCAGATCAACAGTGAAATTCTCCAGGATCGAATGATCTACTACTTGACTTCCGGTGAGAACTGAGAGGCATCGAAGTAGAATTGATTTGAATACATTTGAAGAATAGGTGCTAGCCTTTGAACCGCTTGATTCCCACAATGGCGGCAGGGGCGAAGACCTTGAATGATTGATTCAGCTTCCATATACGGACATACAAAGCGCATTCCCTTGAGACACCTTGCCCAACTTTGCCACGGTGAAAAAGGCGTGGTCTTATTGTTGCTTGGTCTGTCTTGCTTGAAAGATCAGCAATGTTTTGCTGCAAAACAAGAACTGCGGAGAATCCGGGCATATCACAACCGAATCTGAGTGCACCAGTGCGCCAGGCAGTCACAAAGATGCTTTGTTTCCATCCTTCAGTGTTACTGTAGCAGTCCGTTGTGAAACACTACCTTTTTTCGGTACCAATCAGGTAAATGTCATGCTTTCACCACAGGCTGGGGTGATGAGCAGCGCGCTGCTGCTCGAGAGCTGGAGCTACTGAAAAAGGCGCAGCCGCTGAGGAGGATTGCAAGGAGCACTGCAAAGAGGATTGCAAGGAGAACCCTTGTTGATGTGAATTTCAATGGCAACAACATGCCAATGTCTATTGAATAGGTTTTCCATGTGGAAATTGTGTACGAATATGTGTACCAATGATCCTATGAAACTGCAAAAGGCCTAGATGCCTCGGGTCCAAAGCGTGAAAGAACATTTCCAAAGACAAACCATGACAAGCCGTGACAGACAAGCCATGACAAGCCCATCGGTGCTTGAGATCGAATTGAAGACCTTTATCAATCTTTGTGATTCTTTGTGGACATCTCTTCTGATGGCTTCTGATGCAGGCAGCCACCAGTCTTGATTCCGAGCGGGATGAGAAGCAGCGTACGGCAGATGAGCGAGTCTTGGACCCCCAGTTTGGTGTGTAGATGGAGTCCTTGGCGAGGCCGCAAATTCATCATGCATGTAACAGGATGTAGCAACATGTGACATGAAAAACTGTTATCTTTCTCTCTCTATATTTACATAATATAAATATATATATATATTATATTATATATACCTTGTAAACCATGATACTTGTAATTTTAACACCAAACCTCAAATTGATCGATTTTGGGTTTGGAGTTGAAATTTCAACACCGGAGTGGTTTTACCCGTTCGAGCCATTTTGAAGGGTATTATCTATCTATCTATCTATCTATCTATCTATCTATCTATCTATCTATCTATCTATCTATCTATCTATCTATCTATCTATCTATCTATCTATCTATCTATCTATCTATCTATCTATCTATCTATCTATCTATCTATCTATCTGATCTATCTGATCTATCTGATCTATCTGATCTATCTGATCTATCTATCTATCTATCTATCTATCTATCTATCTATCTATCTATCTATCTATCTATCTATCTATCTATCTATCTATCTATCTTCTCTATCTATCTATCTATCTATCTATCTAATCTATCTAATCTATCTAATCTATCTAATCTATCTAATCTATCTAATCTATCTAATCTATCTAATCTATCTAATCTATCTAATCTATCTAATCTATCTAATCTATCTAATCTATCTAATCTATCTAATCTATCTACTCTATCTACTCTATCTACTCTATCTACTCTATCTACTCTATCTACTCTATCTAATCTATCTAATCTATCTAATCTATCTAATCTATCTAATCTATCTAATCTATCTAATCTATCTAATCTATCTAATCTATCTAATCTATCTAATCTATCTAATCTATCTCATCTATCTAATCTATCTCATCTATCTCATCTATCTCATCTATCTCATCTATCTCATCTATCTCATCTATCTCATCTATCTCATCTATCTCATCTATCTCATCTATCTCATCTATCTCATCTATCTATCTATCTATCTATCTATCTATCTATCTATCTATCTATCTATCTATCTATCTATCTATCTATCTATCTATCTATCTATCTATCTATCTATCTATCTATCTATCTATCTATCTATTATCTATCTATATGCCCATGTACATATATTTAAAAAAACATGCGGAACGGGTGTGGGTGGAGATCGCATTGACATCTCCTTGGGCCCTGACAACGTGGTCTGAGCCTTTTCTCTGTGAAAGTGATATGATTTCATGTCCTCCAGGCTCAAGAGGTTGAGGATCTGAAGAGTGCCATTCAGGACTTGCAGATGTGTAGACTGCGGATTTGAAACACTTGTGTCAATTGATCAGACTGTTTCAGAGTTGAGCCGAGACAGTGCAACTGCAGGCTTCAAATTGGTAGTGTCCCGGGTATGGATGCCGAATCTGGGTCAAGTTAACGCAGATCTGACTGGCAGCACATTTAGACCATTCTTGCCATGAAGCTGAGCTGTGGCGCAGCCAGGACCACAAGCGATCGCTACTAGAAGCCCAGCAGGTTGGGGAAAGCAGCCTTTGTACTGGTAAGTCTCATCTTGATTTGTTTTGTAGCTCATTCAAAAATTATGAAACAAACACGTATTGAACGTAATATGGGATGGGAAGGTGGCTGCACATGCCGCACCTGTCATCACCACACATATTGTCCGCTGGCTCTAGCATGATGGCTTACCGACAGAGGGAGCAGGATGTTTTTTTGAAGATAGCCTCAAATAGTGACATGCCCGCTATGTTCCGGTTTTCGAATGTTTTTGAAATGAATGCTTGACAGGCCCTTGATGATCTTCGAAGCACTGCTGACCGTCAGTGTGGGACTTGGATGAACTAAGGCCCCAAGGTCCTGTGGTCAAATGTGGTCAGATGTCATATTTCAGATGTTTCACATTGTTTCACCGGGCTGAAAACATCTCAAGAGACTCAAGAGGCGGTCTGACGTCTCGCCATGTCTCGCCTGTGGCCGCATGGCCTGGAGAATTTCAGGCAGACACATTTGGAGCAGCAGCAAGGTCTGAAGCGCGACAGGCACCAGCGATTGCCAGTGCCAGGGTAAAATCTGTCAAAGCTTATTGGTGACACCAGCCTGCAAACCATTTCTCCTACAATATGTTCCATTCCATTTCCGTTTTCTGTGAATGTCTTCTTGAGCTAATTATTGCCTAGATGATTCGCAATTATCTTCTTCGCATCCGCCGAAAGTGCTCTGCAATTCAGATCTGATTCACCAGCATGGTTCCAAGAACGACAGAGTACATTGAGGGTGGCTTTCAAGGTGCTTTTCCACCAGAACACAGGTAAGGGTGACAGACATCCGGCATCGCTTGGGGCAGATCGGAACATTTAGAAGCACTTCGTCAACGCTCGGAGCGTTTGAAGATGGAGCTCACAGAGCGAAATAATGAGGCCAGCAGAAACTGTTGGATTTGCCAGGAACTTTCCGAAAAAAGACCAGCCAAAAGAATCCAAAAGATGATTGCATTGTGTTGTAATTAGTTTGAATATGTTTAAATAGTCTTAAACCCAGTCTGATAAAATGTTGCTTCCAGTCAGGCCATAGCCCCTATATGCCCCTATAGTGCTGTATGTCTCAAACCTTTGCGCAACAGTATTCGTGTTAGTTATCACAACCTTTAGCTGGAAACGATTTTTTTGAGAGATTCAGGAGACTTCTTGGTCCTGTTTGTTTTAAACAAGTTATATACTGGGCACATCCGGGCGCAGCTTTTGTCCGATCGTGGCTGGCAGTCCTCGGAATCTTTTTCCGGATCTTTGGGGCACAGCCCATGGCACAGGTGACGTGCGTGCTTGATGACTTGCAGCACATGGTGAAGGCCGGAGCGGCAAGTCGGCTGCCTGCTGTCTGAGAGATGTGAGTTAGACGCCACGACAGGCCGGCAGAACATTCTGTGTCATGTTTCAGACTTGCTGCTCTTGAAAACTCAAGAAAAGTCAGGCACATAGCTACGCAGAATCAACTCAACATGATACAACATGTGCCTAAATCCTGAATGTATCATAATGTATCTAAATGTTCGTCTGTAATGTCTCCCACATCGCGACGACCTTGAACATGTAAATGTGTGCTGTTTTGATTTTGGATATTTTGTCTTCACTGTAGATGGCGCTCAGAGAATTCCAATTGTCAACGAAGCCTCTGCAGATGTTGATGTCTCAATTTCATGCATTCCACCCATGAATCATTGAGAAGGAGAACCAAGAGTTGCATGAAGAAGTGCGGCAGCTTGAGATGAGCGTTTGGAGCTAAGTAAGTGAAGTGCCTCCTAGCTGTTTCGGTTGTCTGGACCAGCCAGGTTGGAAAGATTCGGAATGGAACCCAAGCACGGTGGCCGTTGACTATCTTATAGTATTACAGTATGTAGTATTAATATGTATTAATTATAGTATCTTATGTCTTTACTGGTGCCAGAGGATTTTCTCTGCGTGCAAAACAGTTCGGAGCAGATGGACTGATCAAAATTCCTGGAGGGACTGAGTTTAACGAGTTGGGGTTCGATTTTGGCTCACAGAACTCTGACATACAGATACATACAGTAATTAGTACGTAGTATAGACTAGACGGTATAGAGTAACTTTTGATTCCAGTGGTAAAAAGCTGATTGTATGAGTGAATCCTTCAGGGATGGAAAAGATCCGGCAGATAGATATCATTAGAATGAAATAGAATAAGAATAAAGATCTCATCAAAGGATGGCTTGCTCCTGGCTACTTACGCTACTTATGGGATTAGTGCAGAGCTCTTAGACTCTTGGCAGTACACTGGTAACACTGGTATCCTGCCAGCGACATGAGACATGGCTTCCTCCGCAGCTTATGGCTGCTTTTTGCTACAGCTACCTGGACATACCCGGAAGGTGTTTGCCAAAGAATTCGATACAATTCGATACAGGATGTGGATGAATTATGATGAATTTGGGATAGGCTTTGATGGCAAATGCAGTTCTGCCCATTGAAGTGGGAAGGCCTGTGAGCGTCATCCCTGGGACGTTTGTTGCTGAATGGGGTGAGAAAAAGAGCTTGGATAATGTGGCTATCTGCAAAATTGCACAGCTTTCATGAGCATTGATGAGCTTTGCAGAGCAGGACGATAGGTCAGATAAGATGCAGCTCAGGCTGTGATATGGCGATGGCCGCTGCCGTGGAGGTGCATGTGTCAAGACAATCCAGACTCAGATATATAGTATATATAGTTAGGAACGCAGATGTCCAGCTGTGGCGTGTAAGTATCAACCTGAAGCATGTACCAATCTGCATGTTTGGTAAACTGTGCCAAGTCATTTGCTGGATGAAGGGGCGATGAGAATCTCAATTCCCAATTTCAGATCGGGAATTCTGTCAGGTTTTATCATTTTTTTCTGTGGTTGGGATTCGGGTATGTGGTATGCCATCGTAAGAATTTTCCGTGGTCCAATCAGGTCCTTCGTCTACAGACCTGGCCGGCCAGCGCTGACCTGGACAGCCAGGAGGTCGGTGAACGCTGCCGATGCTGCCGACGGAGGTGTGGAATCACGCCTGGTGTCAGCAATTGCGGCTGGCGAGGTGCCAATCGATGCCAATTGGCTGCCAAACGCCATCAAACGCCCAAAACGCGCCATAGCAATGCCATGCCAATGCCATGCATGGATGTCGAGTTGGATGTTCTGTGCAACGATGTTTCCACCGTGGACACGTGTTTACGTCAGTTGTCACATTTAGCTTGTACCACTAGAAGAGGAATCTCAACGCAGAAATGTAGACTGGTATAGAAAGTAATAGAAAGTAGAAAGGTACTGTACATATGAACGGAAGCCTGGACGCTTGGATCCTGTGTTTCCAGGCCGCGGAGATTCAAGATTTTCTAGTGTCCGGAGGTCGCTTGGTGGGAAGTCTGTCAACATTTTAGGCTTGATGGTATGGTGGGCATGGTTCAAGCACGTTCGGTTAAACTTTTCTGGCAGCCTCCGACACCATCTGACATCCTTATGATCCTTTATGAAACCAGACGGCTGGTACAGGGAAGAGTCGGGACTCCTTTGACACATTTTGAAGCAACAGCTCCTGCACTAAAATTGATCAGCACTGCACATATGTATGTGATTATATGTGATTATATGATATTATATGTGTATGTGCATATTGCACATGTCATGCCGCAGTGATGTATATTAGTCAGACCAAGGCACGCTAAATGTGTACTGTATGGGTTGTACCCTCTCTTTGCATCCCCAAGCCAAGGGCAACCTTTAGAATATCGACAGCTTCTCTTGTTGTACGTTGGCATGCCAAAAACTATATGCACCCACCATGACTGCAGCTGGAAATTAGAGGATGCTTCAGAAAGGAAAATTGTCAAAATTGTGCTTGAGATGTCATATCTGTCGATACTTCTGATCGAAGGAAGTTTAGAAGTCAAACTTCCGACAATATGGACAGATGAAAAGCAGAGATGGGAAGAGTCAGAGAAGAGAAGAGGAAAGAAGATCAAAAAGAGAAAGTCTCCGAAGAAAGAAGATCCAGGTGCGCGAAAAGGTGGGAAAGTCGCGAACCAAATGTGTTTTTCCAATGATTTGTGGCTCCGGAGGATCGAAAAGTAGGCTTGCTAAAGCAGCGGTGCGGAGCCAGCTGGCCAGATGAGAGATGAAAAATTGCACTCCGTTATCTGGCACAAAGCACATGTCCAAGTCAAAATGCACAAAACACCTCAGCTTCGGAGCACTTTTAGAAGTTGAGATGTCGAAAAAGTGCACGCCTGTGTGGCGCGAAGCGCATTTCCAAGTCAAAATGCACAAAACCCTGCAGCTCCGGACCACTTTTGGAAGTTGAGATGTCGAAAAAGTGCACGCAGTTGTGGCGCGAAGCACATTTCGAAGCCAAAAGTGCAACAAACTGAGGGGTACGGAGCATCTTTGGACGTTCAGATGTCGTTTTGCGTGGCAGGCGCAAAGAAGGTTTTGTAATTGATCTGGGGTCTCTGGAAATTGATTCTTGGGTCTTTCCAACTATTTTATATATGGTGGAATTGAATTGTATTATAGGTACCTTATTATTTCTCCTATGAGGTAATTAATTGGTTGATTAGGTATTATTTCACCATTGGTTCTTTAATATATCTATTTGTTTCTTACCATGCTCATAGATAATCATACGTACATTATTTTTTCACTTTTAGGCAACCAATCGGTTGATTAAATTGGTATCATCCCAGTATCGATTACGATCATTTTTTCTATCATATTCTTTGGATAAACAGGGGTCCACTACCATTTCCCTTAAAGGGTACCCGACCAATTGCTGGATTAAAATGGAATGAGTATTATCCCTTTATAGGGTGTGTACTATATCTATTTGTTTCAACCACACTCATATTTCTTCTAGGGTGGTGTCCCCATACGCCTTTGATATAAAGCCATCAATATTATCCCTGATGATCACCCTTTTATTAAAAAACTATATTTCCCCGTTATTTCTACGTCTACATCATATATCCTTTAAATGCAATGTCCAATTATGGATTTTGCCGAACTCAGCGAGCAGAAATCTGCACCTTGACTTAGGCATTTTGTTTTTTTACGATACCTAGGTGCTTGATGGGGTATTGCCTAAGTCAAGGTGCAGATTTCTGCACCTAGACTTCGACAATACAGAGGTTGTACCCTGGGATTTAGGAAAAAACAAATTGCCGATATCAGGGTGCATAAATTTGCATGTGGCCTTAGGAAACAGCCTTACTTCGGTGCCGCCGGGAACTTGTGTAACTTATAAGTTAGTTACGGTAGTTATAGTGTAAGTTATCTTGATGGTTTTTTATAGAGCTTATAAATTCATTTTAAGTTCATTAAGTTCTAAGTAGGGTTATTTGTCAATTTATGTGATGATTTGTTTTTTGGCGTTTGAAAATGTTTTTTTGACGGCATGTGTTTAAATGTGTTTTGCTTATGTTTTTCCATGCGGTTTCATACACATTGTTTTTTTTCTAGTTCCACATTTGCGGATGGTCATTACAAGGGCCACAACTGATTGTTGTCGTGGCGTACGTACATGAATTGTGCGCAAAGAAGAAGAAAACATGCTAAAAACCAAGAAGGAAATTTAGTCCGCACTCATCCGCACTCAGCAGAGTTTTCTGCGGTTTTCACTCGCACGCATCCACACTCACACAACAAGGCCAGAAGCTTCCAAATCAACTCCGCACCCACGCCGCACTCACATCTTGTCAAGCAGTAATGAATGTCGCACTCATCCGCACGCATGTCTAAACTAATGCGTTTTCTCCGCACTCATCCGCGCTGATCCGCACGCATTGTGCACCTCTGCATCCGCGCAGGATGTTAAGCGACTTCCGCCTCACTCGGAAGTGAGCGGATACTTATCAAAAATCTCTGTGGCGCTTGGATATGCCTCTCCATGAGCCTACCATCAGCCAAATCGATGATTTCGATACATGAGCCAAAACCACAAAAAAGTGCTTGTTTTTTTGCAAAAACAATCTTTGTAAAAAAAAATATATATATATATCAAAAAGCGTGAAAAGGCTAAGTTCCGTAACTTCCCAATAACTTCTAGACATGCTACGCTTATAAAAACGTTAACTAGCTTATAAGCACATAACTTTTCACTAACTAACGATTTTTTAAGGAACTTATATAGTAAGTTATCAGGTTATATCATAACTTACCCCAAGATAAGTTGTAAGTTACAATATAAGTTCACAAGTTTCCCGCAGCAGCAAAGTACCTATGATATTCTACCATGTTTTTTCCGCAATGGATTCGGGGTCCTTCATTTTGAGATTTAGGAAAAATATTTTTGTTGCCGATCTTTGGCTCGGAGGACCCCAAATCCATCGCCGCCGCAAGTCCGTCGCATAACAATATTTTTTTATTCCATCTAAGTAATCAACCGAAGAGCATATCTGAACTACGATCGAATTGGTGATCGTTTGTTCTGACTGGTGCTTCCACGAGTACAGTAGAAGGGTAAATGGATGGAGAGGCAAATTGTCAATCCCCTTCTTGGCATGACAATCGAATGGCGGATAAGAATTAATAACATTGAAGCATCCAAGGGACACTAACCCAATACGATTTTTCCTTAGGGATAAATTTCACTAGTATAGACCAAGGCCACCTACCTTGATAGATAAGATAGACAAAGAAATAAATGTTGAAAAACATATATCACACAATCAGGGGTAGAGCTAAATTACCAAGGACACCAGGAATCAAATTCCAAAGGCCCCTTATCGGCTGCAAAACCTTAAAGGATGCACCTTGTCAAAAGTGAGCAAAACGTGAAGGTTTTGTGGCATTTCCAAAAACGATGGCAGGCGTGGGACATTTGAAGAGGATCTGCAAAGATGCATTTTCTGTGGCAGGAGCAGTACAAGAGAGATGTTCATCAGAGCTGTTAGGAGGTCCGGGCGCTGATTTCCTGAGAGGGGTTGCATTTTGGAGCATCAGATCTTCAGGTTTGCTGAGACGATTTTGCGTCACAGGTGCAGCACTTCGTGTGACCTGGCATCACTTTTTCATGGCAGGCGCGGTACTTTAGACAGGTGCATTGAAAAAACTGCAAAACGCAATTGGCACGAGGCCGTCAGCTCTGCACTCAACTTTCCATTTTTGAAGGAAGTCTCGCAGAATTGCTTCGTTTTTGACGTTGTCAACTTCGAAAAATGAGGAATTCTCGCAGAATTGTTTCGCTTTTGATGTTGTCAAGTTCAAAAATTGAGGAAGTCTCGCAGAATTGCTGCGTTTTTGATGTTGTCACGTTCAAAAACTGAAGAAGTCTCGCAGAATAGCTCAAGCTTGCAGATAGACAGATAGATAGATAGACAACTACAACTGCAACTACAACTACAACTACAAGTACCACTACACTACACTACACTACTCTACATTACACTACACTACACTACTACAAGTACAAATATACTACGCTACATTACACAACACTAATTACACTACACGACGCTACACCTCACTAATTACACCTAATTACACTACACTAATTGCACCTAATTACACTACACTACGCTAATTAAATTACAACAACAACAACAATTACTACTACTACTACTACTACGACTACTACTACTACTACGACTACTACTACTACTACTACTACTACAACGACTACAACTACAACAAAAACAACAACAACAACTACTACTACTACAACTACTACTACTACTACCACTACTACTACCACTGCTGCTACTACTACTACTACTACTACTACTACTATTACTACTACTACTACTACCACTACCACCACCACTACCACCACCACCGCCATTAAAGTGCAGTACATTACAGCTAACAAACAGAAATACAACTACAACTACACTACATTACACAACACTACACTATAATAATTACATTACATTACGCTACAACTGCAACTACCACTACATTGCACTACACTACACTACAACTACAACTACACTACTTTGCACTACAAAACACTAGACTACACTACACTATATCACGCTACAGTACGCAACACTACAGTACACAATACACTACACTAATTACACCACACCACAACTACAACTGCAACTGCAACTACACTACACTAACTACACTACATTACAACTACAACTTACAACTACAACTCCACCACGCTACAACTACACCTACAACTACAACTACAACTGCGCTACACCACACTACATCCAGCAGTTGTGGTGAGGCGGCCACCGCAACCATTGCAACCAGTCCAGGAAACACAACTCCAACCACCTTTCGGTCCATCAGTGGATTCGCTCTGCCATCCGTGAGTCACAGCAACCAACCCTTCCTATAGGTTTCCTATTATTGAAACTTCCGCCACCGCTTTGTGCGTTACTACTGGTACGCATCTTGATTTGCAAGGGTAGGAACACGTAGGAACGTTTATCGGTATCTCTTCGTTTCAGCCATGATCAGGGGGAAATGGGGCTGTCTTTATCCAAGGGGCCGATGTCAATCTTCCGAACAAGAATGGTCAGATTGCTTCCTGGCAAAATTTGTGCAGTTTCACAAGTTTTTGCTAATTCTGTTCAATAAGATAAGACAGGCAACCCGGGTAACCTGCTCCTTGTGCACCTGCTGCGGCGGGCCTTCAACTCAGGCTGTGGTAGCAGCTGCTATCAGCGGAGACAGTTCCATCGTTGAAATGCTTCTAGCAGCCAATGCTGATGTGGATGCTCGCAATGCGAAGCGATGCTGCACTTTTTCGCTGAATGGGTCGGGTTCTTTTAGGAGCGGTCTATTGTACATCATCAAGCGGAGGGCTGGTCAAATGACACGGCTGAAGATATCGAGTTAGAATCATACACTAGCAGAGTACATGGATTGGGACACATTGTCCTTGGTTGCTTCGTTCACTTTCTGAGACATGATTCATGATTTGTGTGGATGCTGAAGGTAATTAGTGAAGGACATTTTAGGTGCCAGAGTCAAACCATATCCTCGCGACAAGGACAATAAAGGGAAAGATGCTACCCTTCCAAAGCTTTCGAAGTTCAAGTGAGCAGAGAAATTTGCATTCGCCGAGTTCTTTTTGAGTGCTATAAAGTTGCAAAGATACAGGTGGTGTGCAGCAATGACAAATTAACTATTCAGCTTGCAAGACTTGGAACGAAAGTAGGATGTGTACTTTGAAACCTTAGACATGGAAAAGTAGCTGTACGAACACTAACCAGCCTGATCCCTGTGACTCATTTCCACTGGACACGGCAAGGAACGGTGTGAGTGCCATAGTTGCTGCTTCTCACTTGGGGCACTACGAGGTGGTGGAAAAGCGTTTTGGCGAAGCACTATGAACGGGTCGCAACGGATTCGATCCTGAATCAGGAACTGAACTGTTGAAAGCGAATGGGTAATCAATGGTAATTATGTACAACATAGTGCAGTAACATGTAGTAACTTGATATATATATATATATAATGATATGTTCCAATATGATCAGCAACGCAAGCAGAGACTTGTTTACTGTTTTCAGTGACTGGTCTTTGATAGAGACTCTACAAAAGGCTTAGTCCGGCTTCTTGTACAGGAAACAATGCGGAAATAGACCAGGTTTTCATAGGTTTTCTGTGTTACTTGGAACCTACTGTAAGGTTCCCAAAAAGCAGCAGTGTGGCCATACTTGTGAAGTTTCATCGAATTTGCAAACTCAGACACCTGTTATATCCTGTTATCACCTGTTAACATTTACGAGTTGAGATGTTTCAGACACTTTCCAAGAGTCCAATCATGGCACTGCAACAGAGCCCTTGGAACCTGTGTTGACTGGCCGTCACCATCATTCTTGCGGCGGGCAACTCTCCCTTCCCAGCCCTTCCCAGCCCTTCCCAGGTTGATTCAGGCTAGATGTGATGTCGACTCTGTCAACAAGGCCACTTAGTTTTCCATGGAAACCGTCCTCACAATATGCGATTACTTTTTGCTTGTAGACTTGGTCAAAAGGCAGATGCTTGACTCTGGCCAAGGAAATGGTGTTGTCCAAATATTTAATATAGCAAGGATGAAACATGTATGTATCATATATATATATATATATATATAATTTATTTAATATATATAATTATATATATAATTATTGAATATAAGTATATATATATATGATTATATATATAATTTGCTATACCCCTTCAATGCTTACTTTAAAGCGTGGCAAACCTGCAGGCCAAAGGGGGTGCAACGCCTGCGGCAGAAATTTAGAAATTGTGGGTCAAAATAGCGGGCCACCCTCCAGCCACTTTTCCCCGAACTAACTTTTGCAGCTCTCCCAGGCCCGCCTGAGAAATCCCCAATCCCAACTGTTTCCACCCAGGTCCTCCCAGGTCCTCCAGGTCCTGCCAGGTTCTCCCAGGTTCTCCCAGGAAATTGGTGGTTTCCTGCGATTTTGTGGGGTTTCCGGTATTTCCTGGGAGAACCTGGGTGGAAACGGGTGGGGGTGCTGAGCGAACACCGTTTTGATATGTATCCTGCACCATTCAAAAACCCACGTTAACACCCAGAAACCTTCAAAAATTAAAACCCAGGCCCCAGAATCCTGATTTATATTATATGCATTACAGGGGTTTATCAATTTACAATTATATATATATATATACATATATATATATATTATAGACAACATGTTTCATGGACGTGACCAACGTGCTTGCTGCAACCGCAACCTGATTGGCCTGCATTACAACTATGCCACCATTTCAACAGGATGTACCTACTTAAAGCGGCTAGTCGTTAATACGCTGATCATCTAGGTATAGACACAAAGAATGATTCTGAATTATCTCAGATCTTTTGTTTTCATGAAATTGAGCTAGATTAATCATTCAATGGAACATTTGGAACACGACCAAGCTATGTTTGCTAATCTCTGATCTGAATCTGTCCCAGGCAGGTGCTACCGCGCTTGTAGCTGCCGCTGAAGGAGGGCAACTTGCGGTGGTGGAACTGTTGCTTGAGGCCTTGACTGATGCTACTGATGCTACTGATGCTACTGATGCTACTGATGCTACTGGTTGCTGATACTGCAGGTCTCAAACATTTGGCGGTCTTGGATGCTGTAGATCATTTTGAGTCACCGTGTTCTTTTGAGGATATGGATAGGATGTCAGCCATCAAAATGATCGCTGTCGCGGAACGTTTTCAGAGGTTCAATCAGTGTCCAGGCAATGATGTGAAGGTCGGGGGTTCGCTTGGAGCGCCGGAAAGTGGATCGCTTAGAGCGCCGGAAAGTGGATCGCTTGGAACACCGAAATGTGACACCCACAGAGGGATAAGAGATACATAGCGCTAAAGTCTTACATATATACACAGAGGCTCACACAGGCGTAGACACATAAATGGATGCATTCATACGTGCCTACACGCAGAAGCACTGAAGCACGCAGGTAGCATTGGCAGATGCACGCAGAAATACATGTTCCACGCGATCCGCCTTCCGGCGCTCGAAGTGCTTCTGCCCTCCGACCCTCTAAATAACATAACAGAACATACCACAACATCCCGTTACATTACATAACATTACATTACATTACATCACATACCATTACATAACATTACATTACATCACTTTACAATACATTACAGAACATGCCATTACATCACATAGCGTACCATTACAATACATTACAATATTGCATTGCAGGACATTAATTACAGTACATTACATACCATTATGTTACGTTACACCACATTACATTTACATTACATTACATTACAGTACGTTACATACCACTACATTACATTACAGTACATTACATTACAGTGCACACCATTACATTACAGAACATTACAGTACATTACATACCATTATATGATATTACATTACATAACATACCGTTACATTATATACATTAAATTACATTACCTTACATAACATACCATTACATTATATACATTAAATTACATTATACACCTACACACCTACACACCTACACACCTACACACCTACATACCTACATACCTACATACCTACATACCTACATACCTACCTGCAGACATGGAGACATGCATACACACACACACACATATATATATATAGCTTGCAGAAAAAGGGGGGGTACAAAGATACAGGCAGACAGGCAGACATACATAAATACATGCATAGGTGATCATGGATGCATGCAAGCATTGTGCCATGCATGCACATATACACACGGACGCATACACAGACATATGTACATAGAGCATGCATGTCAGCATGGCGATCCAGGGCTGGTGTGGAATCGCGGGGCGCATGAATGGGACGGATAGTGAAGTTTCCCTTTTTTCCCCCATTTCTGCTAGTTTTGTGAGTACCTTGGAATTGATTATTGAAGGTTTTGAGATACAGGTGGATAGTGGATGGTGCTGGATGTATATATGGACTAGTGGCCTAAGAATAGAAAGGCCCGGGATGGTGTACGACTAAAAGGTCTCATTCCCTGGTTCTCTAATGTAATCCACCTTGCTGGTCCCCTAAACCCGCCCCATGTCCCACTCTGGTGCTCTAATGTAATCCACCATGCTGGTCCCCTAAACCCACCCCATGTCCCAGCCCCGTGTGCCCAAGTCACACCCTAAAGATCTCATTCTCTGGTGCTCTAATGTAATCCACCATGATCACCATGCTGGTCCCCTAAACCCACCCCATGTTCCAGCCCCGTGTCCCCAAGTCAAACCCTAAAGGTCTCATTCTCTGGTACCCCCTCCATGTCCCAGCCCCGTCCCCAAGTCAAACCCTAAAGGTCTCATTCTCTGGTACTTATGTAATCCACCATGCTGGTCCCCTAAACCCACTCCCATGTCCGCCCTCACCCCCGTCCCCAGTTCACACCCTAAGGTCTCATTCTCTGGTACTTAATGTAATCCACCATGCTTGTCCCCTAAACCCACTCCATGTCCAGCCATCCCCGTCCCAGTCAAACCCTAAGGTCTCATTCTCGGTACTTATTAATCCCACCATGCTGGTCCCCTAAACCCACTCCATGTCCAAGCCCCCGTCCCCAAGTCAAACCCTAAAGGTCTCATTCTCTGGTACTTACTTATGTAATCCACCATGCTGGTCCCCTAAACCCACTCCATGTCCCAGCCCCGTCCCCAAGTCAAACCCTAAAGGTCTCATTCTTTGGTACTTATGTAATCCCCCATGCTGGTCCCCTAAACCCACTCCATGTCCCAGCCCCGTCCCCAAGTCAAACCCTAAAGGTCTCATTCTTTGGTACTTATGTAATCCACCATGCTGGTCCCCTAAACCCACTCCATGTCCCAACCCCGTCCCCAAGTCAAACCCTAAAGGTCTCATTCTTTGGTACTTATGTAATCCACCATGCTGGTCCCCTAAACCCACTCCATGTCCCAGCCCCGTCCCCAAGTCAAACCCTAAAGGTCTCATTCTTTGGTACTTATGTAATCCACCATGCTGGTCCCCTAAACCCACTCCATGTCCCAGCCCCGTCCCCAAGTCAAACCCTAAAGGTCTCATTCTTTGGTACTTATGTAATCCCCCATGCTGGTCCCCTAAACCCACTCCATGTCCCAGCCCCGTCCCCAAGTCAAACCCTAAAGGTCTCATTCTTTGGTACTTATGTAATCCACCATGCTGGTCCCCTAAACCCACTCCATGTCCCAGCCCCGTCCCCAAGTCAAACCCTAAAGGTCTCATTCTTTGGTGCTCTAAGTGATCCGCTTTTTGGCCGTAATTGATCCCATGGTGCTCTAACCGATCCGGTGCTTTAAGTGATCCACTTTCGTGCTGTAAGTCATCCCTGAACATCCTTAACCATGTGAGGCCGAGGCAAATGTCAACCATGCTCCTTGGCCTTTGCAGAGAGTCAAAATTTGGAGATCTGTTTTGGGAATGACTATGGGTAGCTCCATTTCTATCCTTTGTCAGGACTTCTAGGAAGGTGCTTTCAAGCGTTGCCATCCTTTCTCAGGTAATTGCCTGCAGGAAAACTCAAATGAGTGCACTGGACACAAAATTGAAACGTGTGTTTGCATATGAATCATCAGTTCCAAGATGCCTGCATTTTTTGTGGAAGGTTGGCGCTATGCAGTCCACGCCACTTTTTGCAGCTGTGCAGGACTGCTTTCGCACAGACACAGAGGGAACTGTTTTCCATGCAAGACCCCTCGTTGTTTGAACGTGGCCTGCCTTTTCAGAAAGGAAACTTAAACACCAGATGCTTGTGCCGGAACCACGGGCCCAGGTCGGAATATATGCCACTGAATACCTGCTTTTGAATGCAATGTGTCAGGAGGGGCATGAAACCATTGTATCTTTGCTGCTGAAAAACAACGCAGAGCCAAATCACGCTGCTCGGAGCAATCAACTGATGGTCATGGTGAGAACCAAGGCCTTTTGTCATGCTTTTGATGCTGCAAGATGAAGGTCCTCAGGAATTCCTTTAGCCAATGAGCATTAAGACCATCATGCAAAATCACACAGAACGGTTTAAGAGATGAGAATCTGATGAGAAGGTTTCTGTTGGCTGCCAAGTGATCAAGGTGGCAGCAAATGGTGCCAGTGCACTTGCAGTTGCAGCCCAGTTGGGCCACTCGGTCGCTCTTGGCATGTGAAGAGTCGGAGAGCAAGTCGTGATTTCTGACGTTTCAGTCATACCCTTGAATTCTTCACCGCAGCACTTGCTTGCATCCAACAGAGGATTTGCCAACGTTGCATCATCTCTTCTGCAATCAAATGCTATGGTGGACTACCAGAATGAGCAGGTCATGAATGCCTCTGCTTTGGTGCAATCCTCCCAACAGGGTCATGTGGATGCTTGGTGCAACGACGATGTAAGACTCACGGGAGCCAACAAAGTTGGGAAATTGGCTGTTGTTTCAGACAATCACTTCACCGCCTCATTTCTTTTCTCAATTTTCTTCGCAAACTGAGCAAACGCAGGAATTCCAGTTTGCAGCCTTCACTGACATGCCCTGGCCGTCGTTCAAGATAAAGCTGCCTTCCGTGCTGCGTCAATCATCGTGCATCTCAATATTCGATACAGCAGAATAAAACTCAACTCATATCAACCCGTTATTCTTTTCTACGAAGGCGGAGATACCATTTCATACCAATTCGAGGAACGGGAAGTTGCTGCATTGCTGTAAACACTGTAAGCATCTGTAAGCACTTTTGCTTTCTTGGCAACCAACATCTCGGGCTGTCAGACAAGACTCCTTGGTCTTTTTCCATCCTTGATCCTTTTCCATCCTTTTTTACCCCAAATTCGTTCATGAACTCTCCTTGCATGTCTCTGGAGTTGAATCATGCGTACCCTGCAGCTTCTGTGTCGGTTTCACAGCGTGCCTGTGGAATGCAATGATACAGTCCTTTGGTGTTTGACGTCAAACACTGCTGTGAGCAGCTGCGTAAGTTGTCCCAACATGTCCCAACATGTCCCAACAAAAACCTTCACTAGCACAAGTACCTGGCAGCTTCTGACGTCACATCCGTTTGCTCTCCGGCATCTCAAGGACATGGTGGAAGTGCTGCTTGCGGCAAAGGCTTCAGTGGATTTACCATGCAGTGATGGTGCAACGGCTCTCATCCTGGCCTCTCAGGTCTGCCGGTTGAATGGTTTGGATGGTTTGGCAAGTGGCTTTTGGCGGTTGGAGTTTCACAGATCAGTGAGATGGATATAGATGGATACACAATGATACTAAATTACACTGACATACCATGATACACCAGACTCAGAATGAAAGCATGGACAGCGAGGAGTTGAAGATTAAGGTCATTTTTGTTTACAGAGCACCAGCGCCACAAAATCTGACAGGTGGGCCACCAGGCAGTCGTGTCCAAGCTGCTAGCGACTTGGCTTAGCAAAGTGGCTGCGGCAATGGCTGTTTGTTTGGCTTGTTGTTTTTGTGTTTCTCCATTTATTAATTAGTTGTTGGGCTGTGAGTCAAAACAAAAAGAATAAATGACAGTACAAGGAACCCATTTGACAGGCTTTGCAATCACTAGTCACTAGTCACTGGTTCTCTCCCCAAGTTGTATGGTGTCACATGTGAAGTACTCACATTTGAATGGTATGGGCAAGCTCTCTACAACTCTTTCGAGACGGAGCAATATGAGCACTGCAAAGTGTTAGGTGGTAGTGATAGCAGTTACAAGTGACAACTTGTAAATCTTAGCTGCAGTGATGATATGGTCATATTTATGATCATATGATTATTATTATTATGTCATATTTATAGTCTATCAGCCTGCACTCGGCCTATGCGATCCAATGTGATCCAGTCAGGCTGCAAAGGCAGACCCCAACAGGGGCCGCAACGATGGTGGGACGGCGCTCATGTTTGCTGCACAAGAAGGCCATTTGAAAGTGGCGAAGTACCTTGAGCTGATTTGAGCTGCAAGCGCTAGTGACTGCTAGTTACTGCTAGTGACTGCTAGTGACTGCTAGTGACTGCTAGTGACTGCTAGTGACTGCTAGTGATTGCTAGTGGCTGCTAGTGACTGCTAGTGACTGCTACTGGGTGACTACGCTGACAACGTTTCTGCGGTAATATGCAGTAACTTACACTTTGGACACTTTTGGACAAGAAGTGTTGTGTTTTTGTGCAGCTAGAGGCGTGCGTAGGTGTGGTTTGGAAATACCTTAATTTTGCTACAGTAAACTTCCAGTTGTTCTGCAAGTTCTGGAAGGGCCGGAAGTTGAAGTTGCATGAGAGCAATAGCAATGCCTCCCCTAAGCATACCATACAATAGCGATTATGCCATAATCCACAGCAGCAAAAAGATTCACAACATGCAATGTATATATATATAAGAATGCACACCTCAAAACACTGTTGCTGCTTGTTTCCTGCAGCATACACACCAATGGAGCGCTCAACAAGAGAGAGGGATAAACACCGTATCAGCATGTACTAGTTAGAATCGACCAAACTGGCAGCTTGCTTGAACTTGATGTTTCAGCCCCCTCCGCCATGCTAAGCCAGCAACCTTCAGCAGCGTTCCGCCGAACCATCAAACAACAAACAGATTGGGAACAGGCTTTTCTACAATGATACGAAAGATCAAGCATTGCATCATTTTGCACTGTTGATGGAAGGAACATGACGACATCCTGCTGATCAACAAAAACAGGGAAAACAGGGAAAACAGGGAAAACAGGGAAAACAGGATACATGTGATCCAAAGACATCACGAGACGTTTCCCTGTCATACCGGTCATACTGTATCTCCCAAACTTTGATGTGCCCAGGCAGCTGCTGACTGCTGGTGCCGATGCTATGGCTTGCGCAGCATCCGGAGCCACTGCCGTGTCCCTGGCAGCGAGAAATCAAGACAAGGCCATGCTACGTTACCAGGCGGAAGCGAGGACAATTGCAGCTGAAGTTATGCAGTGTTTTGTTGACAGATATATATATATATATATTGACGGACTGAAACTTAGAATGCGCATTTGGAAGCGGCACTCCACACGTGCAAAACTGAAAAATTGCATTTTACCAGCATTTCGGAACTTAGAATGCGTCCCCCCCACCTAGGATGAAGCTATTCGGCAATCAACAGTTAGAATGCCTCCAAGGACATATGTTTTTTTCCAGGCAGAAACACATATATATCCTAGACCCTCCAAGTCACCATAAAAAAGGTAGTTTACCACATTATTTTCATAGTTTTAGCAACTTTTCAGGGTATTTGGAGGTTCTGGGTATAAGAATGTACCTGTTTGAGAATATCAGATTATTTTTTGTGCATTTGCAGGTCTGGGTAAAGATTCCATGAAAAGTTTCAATGAACCAACGGGCAGCCCAAAGGCACTTTTACTCGCTTTCCCCATTCGATAACCTTGACAAAAGTGAGTTTCCCGTACAAAAATTGCGATTTTGGACACATCCCTGAGGTAGATAGGCTTCTGGGAAAAGAGGACACACCCAGCCACTAATGGTGTTGAACAAACAGTGAGAATGTGGCTTTAGTAAAGGATCCCCATCATTGATAAATACCTTTTTTTTATCTCCTAGATGGGCCGCTAGCTGGAATGCCTGTAACTGTCACTGATTGGGAAAGATATTTATATGTTTTTTTTTTAAACGGCAAAACTGGAAAATTGCATTTTACCAGCATTTCAGAACCTAGAATGCCTCCCCCCACCTAGGATGAAGCTATTCGGCAATCAACAGTTAGAATGCCTCCAAGGACATATGTTTTCTTTCCAGGCAGAAACACACATATATATATATATATATCCTAGACCCTCCAAGTCACCATAAAAAAGGTAGTTTACCACATAATTTTCATAGTTTTAGCAACTTTTCAGGGTATTTGGAGGTTCTGGGTATATGAATGTACCTGTTTGAGAATATCTCTTTTTTTGTGCATTTTGCAGGTCTGGGTACTTTTACTCGCTTTCCCCATTCGATAACCTTGACAAAAGTGAGTTTCCCGTACAAAATTGCGATTTTGGACACATACCTGAGGTAGATAGGCTTCTGGGAAAAGAGGACACATCCAGCCACTAATGGTGTTGAACAGACAGTTAGAATGTGGCTTTAGTAAAGGATCCCCATCATTGATAAATACCTTTGTTTTATCTCCTAGATGGGCGAACCAACATCGAATATATATAGGTTTACAAGCAGTTAGAATGTGGGAGGTAGAAATGCCTAAAACCCATGAGTTTCTTCAAAACATTGATTGTTGGGAAATATATGTATATATTTGGTTGCGCAGACAATTGTACCCCACAACTCATGTGTTCCCTCAAGGTTCCCTGGTGTTTTTCTGGAAACATACATACTTGGTATGTATATAGAAAGTTTTTTTGAAAACATGATGCAAACCCACACATCCATGCTAGAATATGCTAGTGCCGGACCATGTACCTTGCACCCAATGAGGTTCCCTGAGGCCACGTTTTTTTTAGCTACGTATCTATCTATTTATCTTTTTTAATATATGTACAATATATATACACACACCGACGGACTGAAACTTCGAATGCTACGCTCCTTTCCTGAGAGTAGTTTACAGACAGTTAGAATGCTCCATGATGCCCCATCCGTCATTTCAGTATATTTTTATCTATCTCAATCTAAACACTTTGGGTCAGCATTCTAACTGTCTGGTCGCCGCCCGGGGCTGCGCTGCATTCTAAGTTTACGAAAAAGGGACTTTTGGAAAAATGGCGCGCATTCTAAGTTTCAGTCCGTCAATATATATATATATATATATATCCCTATCTATCTATCATATGACTATACAGACTATAGATGACATTTGGTGTCAAAAGGCATTTATTTGGGAGATTCAGCTGAGATTCACATTTTATGATTTACATGATTTACAATGTCTGTAAAAGAGCATCCAGCAGAGCCATTCTGGAGGGCAGAAGTTGAAGAGCCCGGACGAATTCATTAAAGACTCCCATTCTGGATGAACCCGATTCGTGGGAAATACATGGAAATACATGGAAATACATGGACATTGTGACTATACTGTATAAATCCCTACCCTCTTAAAAATTGGATTTGAGGGAGGGGAGTCGTACTGAAATTTCATTTTAAAAATCCATTTTTGCAATCATGCTTTCTCAATGATCAATATTCCTCATCATTCCATGTCATTGGCAAGCAGATGAAAATTAAATACTTGCGCTTAGCTCCGGAGGAGCCAAGCACATATCAGACTGAAGCAGCACATGTGTAGGGATGCCATCCCTCCAAAAATTGCGCTGTCGTCATCATACTTGCGCTTAGCTCCTCCGAAGCTAAGCGCAAGTATTTTCTAACCAGTGCGCAAGGCTTGTTAAGAAATGTTACTTTACAATTCCATTTGAGGGGTTGGATCACTATCCCAGGGTTTCCAAGCAAAAAAAAGTGGAATTCGACAAATTGGTTTTGTCCCCCCCGCCCTCCCCCTCTAGAGGGGTAGGGATCTGTATAGTCTCTGTTTCGTCTCTGTATAGTCTCCGTGATCCAGTTCTCTCCGGGAGATGAGTTGGAAAGGCACACCCTGAGGTTGCTTGATGGCAGCTGGCAAAGACGCACCCTTCGATTTGGACGAGTTGTTCGATGGTAAGACATAAAAATGAGCGAAGTTGACGTCCCCAGGAAGCCTTGGAATCATATCTCTTCATTCTTTTGATATCCATTTGTTTGACTGAGGGGATGCAAACATGTGCAATGCCTTGGGGAGGTGGCGAAGTCCCAGCCATTTGCTTTAAAATCAACGCTAGCAGCTAGATGTAGCTACTCGTAGCATGTTGCCTTGGGACAGCTCATGCCTTTGTAATTGTTAGGTCACAGCACGGATGGCTGATACGCGGAAACAGCTTCAACAGCAGGAGAGGGCCAAGGGCCATGGGACTGGGTCGGGCACTGGAAGAAGAACCTCGTGGACAGCAAGTTGATGTGTTTTGTGTTTTGTGTTGGTGATGATGATATTATGATGATCGTGAAGATGAATCAAGATGAAAATATGAATATGAAGACGACACGCTGTCTATAATATTCTATACTCACAATTCTGAGTTTATGGTGCCACACAAATCTCTGTACCGGCTTTAGAGTCAAGAGCAAATATGGCAAGGCAGGGGAACGTGGGTACTCATAAAAGGCACAGTATGACTTAGTGGAAGACCAATCAAAGGATGCGTTTGCACTACGCGAGAATTTCACAGGGCAGGACTGCAATATAAATATTAATGTAATCTATATTATATATATACATAAATCTACATAATATTATTATTAATCTCTATAATATTATCATTAATATTACATAATTAATATGTTAATGGGATGTTTGCCAATAGTACCAGTCCCAAATCCACGAATTGCAAGTCCTTGTAGAAATTGCAACGGCAGAAGGAGATGTCTGCGCAAGAGCTGCATGCTCTTGACCTAGAAAGAGCTGACGTTGTTGGAAGCCCAGTCACATGAATCGTACAAGCTTGGGTGCCTTGTGTTCTTTCTTATCTTTCTTGGCCAGACTTGAATGAAGCTCTCGACCTAGGGCGGTGAGTCATTATAAATCTTACCTCATCAAATCATATCAAATCAATTTTTCCATGCGGTGTTACGAGCGATTTTCCATGATCTTCTTGCTAAAGCGAAGAATGTTGAGATTAAGATGTGACTCAACTTCACGAATTTGAACCGCTGGCAACCTCGTCAGCAAAATGTTGTCAAACCATCCATTCCTCAGCCTGGGAATGCTCCAGTTGCCATAATAAAGCATCTATCTCCTCAGCTTCACACACACAGTGTCCAAGGCAAGGCTTCACGAGCAGATATGCCTCGAAAATCGAGAAAAAGAGGCGATGCTTGAATGGCAGATTGCTGTCGTGAGTTGGCAGTCCTCATCATGATTGAATCTCGAGAGCCTCCTGACCACAATGGAGCATTGCAGTATGAGTATAGTATCAATATTGTGAAAACAGTAGTCTGGCTGGAAACCTTCATGGAAGGGCTTGTTGGAGAAGGTAAGCTTTTCAAGCATTACAGTACCAATCGAATTCAAATGAATTCAAGCTGATGTATTCCTTGCGTACACTCGTGCATGCACATCTGACACTTTGTTTCCGGTCTCTTCCAATGTGGGTTCACGCCAGATGTACTTGGCATCCCATTGACTTTTTTTTGCATGATGTGTTTGATTTTGTTTCAAGATGTTTTAAGATGCTTTAAGACGTCTATACTATTATACTACATGCCATTGTCCTATCGTCTGCAATTGCCTGGAGGTCACCATCACTCGACTCAACAACGATAAGGACTTGGCGAGACGAGTGGCAGGTCCTTGCTTTAGTGTGAGTTGAGCGGTGGCACCGTGGAAAATCAAATTAAAATAGATAGGTTACAGACCTTGTATTATATTTGACCGTATAATATTGGAAATCCACAGAGTGCCAGTGCTTGCTTGGCTGGATAGTTTGAGACTTCATGTTGGGGTTGCTTGGTGTTGCTCCTATGTTTCACCATCACAGGTGAGCTTGCGGCAGAACTGCGCAGGGTTCAGGGCTTGCAGGCAGCTGGGAGGGAACCGGAGCCAACCTCTGGAACTAAGTGCCCACCAGTGCATCTAACGACATGGCATGCGTAGCTTTGCCCAAATGACCCAACTTGCACCTGGGTTGACAGATGTTCTGAGGTCATTCCCAAGTGTGTGAATTGTTTGTTCTTGGATGTCTGTCTACGGCAACGGAGCACAAAGTAGAGGAGAGTGACAACCCGTGAGGGACAGCCTGCGTGCGTTGTGCAAAGACCCTAGGGGCAGCTTTCCTCGCAGGACACTTGGCATGACCGAGCTGAACAATATCAGCTGGACATTCTGGTGATGCAGGTGTTGGAAGTGCAGCAGTAACCAAGGGCAGCTGAGTCCCAAGTTGCGTTCGATCACAGAGCCAAGCAGCTTTTGGCAGAGGAAAGAAATTTCAAGTTGTGTGAGTTGTGTGGCTCTGCCTCAAGCTAGCATCAATTTAGAAGACACACTGCGCTTCCAAGACCTATTTTACTACAGTAATATTGTAATCATATAGTGATTCTTAGTGTATGATTCTGGATCAACTGCCTTTGATATGTAGCGCCAGAGTGAACTTGATGTAGGTTGGGTCAGAATAAGAAAGCCCAACGAATGCTCGCCAAAAGATCATAAGAGATCTACTGGGCCAATGTTTGGTCATGATATTTAGCATTTGAGCCAGGAACAGATTTCTGATATCAACCAGAGGGTCTCTTCCTGTGAAGAATCGCAGCAGAAGGCGCCTTGGCTCTTGGTGTGTCATCCGAGTTGAACAGCATGGTGCAGCATCTTGCCATGGCAACAGGAAGGAGGCAAACTTTTTAAAGCTGTAGCCACTGTAGCGCTTTGCTTTCATAATAACGACGAATAGCCACAGTGGTATACAGTGGTAATCAGTGGTAGCATGTAGCTGCTGGCAGGCCCTGGAGGAAGATGCAAAACTCAAGGCCGATAGAATCCGATACAGCTCTCCTATCCTGTTCTGTTATTTTCGTCATTTGGTTGACCAGTGCGCATGGCGGTCATGCTGGATTTCGTGATGTGTGGTGCAATGGACTCATGATGAGAAAGACATTGCCCAGAGCCCAGCATGAATTGCGGCAGCAATGTCTGCATGAAGACATGAAGAGGACATAGGTTCCCCATGCCCGATAGTGGTCAAAGCTTGGGAGACTCAGTACATCGAAGTGGTTCTCGGGAGCAGTTCTGTGCACAGGGCGATGTGGCAGCTGCCTTTAATGCAGCACAAGGTGCAGACCGAAGCGAGGCGAGGGCATTCGAAAAGCAGAACTCTCTGACTAACGACATACTAACGACATACTAACGACCAACCACCTCAGATCTTCCAGTCATAGAAGAATATAGCAGACAATGTCACTGACATCCACTGGCAAATTTTGTCGAGTTGCAGTTGCCGACCCTTTCGTCGGGCCCCTGGCTGCACAAAGGCAGTTGAAGCCCATGCAGTGGCGTCATTACGGTTGAGGCGCTACTCAATCTTGGTTAGCCGATGGTCTGAAACTGTTCTATTGTTGCAAATCCGCTTTTCCTGTGCTACTCTGCGGCCACAGCGTGAGCGTTTTTTGATTTCGCTAAGTTCAATGATCAACCTTTCTGTGATCCATCAGATCCATCAGGTCCGCTGTGCTGCATGTCTTGCAGGCGGCATCAAATTCAGTCCGCTCTGCAGCAGACCAAAGTGGAGGTGGGGGACAAATTCAAGCCGCAGTAAGAAGCATGCATGATCATAGGAAACGTGTCTAATGTGTCACTTTGTCACTTCCCCAAATTAAAAAGACAGTATGAAAGGGTTCAGTGCAAAAATTAGAGAGCAAGTGTCTTTTTCATATGTGTTCATCCTTGCCAAAGTCCCCCTGGAATCTGGGGCCTGGGGGATTCTAAGTTAGACAGTTGCACGGACAAATCAGATTTGAATATGCGCTCCATTTTGATACATTGTCAAATACATTGTGATACATTGTGACAATCGCGCTCCATTGGACACCTTGCTGGCCTGATGCCCGGCCACGCAGATCGCTTCTCAGAAGCGTTCTGCTGAACAGAACTGGTCCCAGGCGCGGTGCCCAGAACAGCCGCTGAAGGGATTTATGAAGAGAGATCTTAAGAGAAATCAATTTGAGTTTGTTCAACTTGCTGTTTTTTCTTGGGGGTGGCCTGCATCATATTCTCCAATTCCTCTCAAATGGATATGGCTGCTTAAGTTTTAATGGTTGAGGCACTCAATCTCAATTCATAGAAGAAATAGAAACTTCTAGTTCGTAAGACACATAGCAACATCACGCAGATAGCGACTGATCGGAGTGCGCAGAGGTTTTTCCAGGTGGGTTCATTTGATACTTGAGCAAACAGATGAAAGATGTTGAACGGATTCTTCCCGACTCACAGTTATGTTATAACCATGTCATAATTATGTCATAGTAGTTGTCATAGTAATTAGTTGTCATATTGTCATATTACAGGCTGTATTAGTTGTCATGTGGGTTGAAGCCCTCAGAGTCTTCAGCGAGCAGGTGAGCCGACTGCAGGAACTTTTGGACCTGGGTCAGGTGAAGCTGAATCGCTGCACAGCAGAACTCCAGGCCCAGAAAGCATACAAAAGATATTGATTTTAAAAAAACAGTTCACACAATGTTTAACAAAGTGGATGGTGGTTGGTGGTTTTGCAGAACTGGAATATGTAATTGAAAAAACATAGGTAGATGGATGTATATGCATGGATATTTAATATTATGTAATATTATATAATTAAATTATATATAGCCAGATACAGTATAATCAGTACTGGTTGGTATGTAGGTTTTTGCTGGTTTTTGCTGGTTGGTGTTTTTTCCCTCTCCATCCTTTGTTCCAACGCCATTTTGCGTAGTGGCCGTAGTGAGCCTGTGTGAGACATCGGAAAAGCCATTTGAGTAGCATCCCCGGTTTCACCTAAATTTCAAGACAGCCAAGGCTAGGAGACCTACATAGAACATCATAGAACTACAGTACCCAAGCAAAATCATTTTCACTTTCGGAGATTCGGAGGCGTTGCAGAAGTTTCAGTCCGCGAGTTCTACCTCTCCTTTGGCAATAGGCATGGTGCCTTTTGCTTGTGACCTGACTAGAAAAAGTTCCGGGACAGTGACAGTTTGTTACTCGCTTTCTCAATTTGGCTTCCTCGCCGTGCTCATAATATTCTGTCGCCTTTTTCAGGCAGTTTCAACGCTGACCAGAACAAGGAATAGGTAGAAAGAGCTCTCATGCCCTTTGTCTAGCGCAGGTGGTGAGGGCAGCCAAAGCCTGTGACTCTATTGCACTATGTGTCACGCTTTGCAGACAACAACACTACCGTAGATGGACGAAATATTCAAACCCTTTTCATCAAATACAACCCCCTGCCCCCAAAGTTCAATGTTAATGTCAACTGAAGTGTGTTGGCCCCAACGCACGAAACAAATCAAACCCCTATAGCAGCAAACTTGGTAGCACGCACGGTGAAACATTGAGATTTGGGCAGTGGGGGGATCACCACAAAATGCTTTGCAAGGTTTGAATTTTGTCCATCTACTGTAGTAGGCAAGTGATGGCAGCTGTTTTGAAGACATTGGACTCAAGGCTGTCTTGGTGAAAGTGTTACAGTATTTTGATTTCTTAGTCTCTGCCCCTTGCTGAGCACGTGACAATTCTTTCAACCATGATGTTGATATTCGACCAGTTCAGCTCCTATGCGTTTCGTTGTTGTCTCCTTTCAATGGAACCGAATCCTTTTGTGCAGATAATTGAACGAATTATATCGATGCTTTCTCTAGATGGCTGTGGCTGCGGGGCAAAACTAGAGCAACGCTGCCAAAGTGGTATACAGGTCAGAATCCCGTACAGTGTGTACAGGCTACTTTGCCGTGTTTTGCCGGGGACTGTTGTGGGTCTGTTCCATGATGAATCAATGCAAAAAAAATCGTGCATGAAACCGTGCATGGGTTTATCTTACCAGAATAGCGGTGTCAACGGAATCCTCTCCTTGCACATATGGTTAATTGGATTTAATTGGTTGGACCCTTAGCCGCCCAGGACATCCAAACTCAAGGACCTGGTGGAACAAAGATACGCCAAGGCCAGGGCCAGGGTGCCGGGTTTTCATCCAGAAATTGCAGAGATGTTGATGAGGAGGAGATTTCTTGAGCCGACGTATTGTTAATGTCTCTTTCCCTCTATCTCTATCTATGGTATACTGGTACATATTACATATCAATTCCACATAATGATACATCCGTATATTATCATATCATATCAACTCATATCATCATATTATACTACATTACACTATATTGTATTATATTATAGTGTATTGTATTATATTATGTTATTATATTATTTATGTAATATATTGCTTTGTTTTGTTTTATATATTGTATTATCGAAGGAAGTTTAGAAGTCAAACTTCCGACAATATGGACAGATGAAAAGCAGAGATGGGAAGAGTCAGAGAGAAGAGAAGAGTAGAAGAGAGAAGATCAGAGAAGAGAAAGAGTCAGAAGAAAGAAGATGGAGATGCGCGAAAAGGTAGGCAAGTCGAGAAAAACTGTGTTTTTCCATGTTTTTCGAATGATTTGGGGCTCCGGAGGGTCGAAAAGTAGGCTCGCTAAAGCAGCGGGCGCGGAGCCATCTGGCCAGATGAGAGATTAAAAAATTGCACGCCGTTGTGGCGCGAAGCACATTTCCAAGTCATTTTTTTCAAAACACCACATGTTCGGACCACTTTTGGAAGTTGCGATGTGGAAAAAGTGTACGCCGTTGTGGCGCGAAGCACATTTCGACTTCAAACTGTACAAAACACAGCAGCTCCGGACGACGTTTGGAAGTTGCGATGTCGAAAAAGTGCACGCAGTTGTGGCGCGAAGCACATTTCGAAGTCAAAATTTTAAAAGCATTTAAAAACACCAGGGGTTCGGACCACTTTTGGACGTTCAGATGTCGTTTCGCGTGGCAGGCGCAAGTGATTGTGGACCTTGTCAAAAGTGAGCAAAGTGTGAGGGTTTTGTAACATTTCCAAAAACGATGGCAGGCGTGGGACATTTGAAGAGGATCTGCAAAGATGCATTTTCCGTGGCAGGCGCGGTACAGGAGACATCTTCATCTGATTTCCTGAGATGGGTTGCATTTTGGAGCCTCAGATCTTCAGGTTTGCTGAGATGATTTTGCATGACAGGTGCAGCACTTCGTATGACCTGGCATCACTTTTTCATGGCAGGCGCAGTAGTTTAGACAGGTGGACTAGAAAAATCGCAAAACGCATTGGTACGAGGCCGTCAGCGCTGCACGCAACTTTCCATTTTTGAAGGAAGTCTCGCAGAATTGCTTCGTTTTTAACGTTGTCAAGTTCGAACATGGAGGAAGTCTCGCAGAATTGCTCCGTTTCTGATGTTGTCAAGTTCAAAAACTGAGGGCGTCTCGCAGAATAGCTTCGTTTTCAAGCTTGCAGATAGACAGGTAGATAGATAGACAGACAGGCAGACAGACAGAGAGATAGATAGATAGGTAGATAGGTAGACAGATACATAGTTAGATAGACAGATGAGATAGATAGATAGCTAGATAGATAGATAGCTAGCTCAAAACCTGAGGATGTCTCGCAGAATAGCTTCGTTTTCAAGCTTGCAGATAGGCGGTAGGTAGATAGACAGACAGACAGACAGATAGACAGATAGCTAGGTAGGTAGGTAGGTAGGTAGATAGGTAGATAGGTAGATACATAGTTAGATAGACAGATGAGATAGATAGCTAGATAGATAGCTAGATGGATGGATGGATAGATAGATAGATGGATAGATAGACATCTAGATAGATAGATAGGTAGGTAGATAGATAGATAGATTGGATGGATGGATAGATAGATAGATGGATAGACAGATGGATAGATAGATAGACAGATGGATGGATAGATAGACAGATGGATGGATAGATAGACAGATAGACAGATGAGAGAGAGAGAGAGAAAGAGAGATAGATAGATAGATCAATCGATCGATCGATAGATAGATAGACAGACAGACAGGCAGGCAGGCAGGCAGGCAGGCAGACAGAGAGAGAGAGAGAGACAGATAGATAGATAAATAGATAGGTAGATAGAAAGATAGAAAGATAGATTAGATGGATGGATGGATGGATAGATCGATAGATGGATAGACAGATGGATAGATAGATAGACAGATAGACAGATGAGAGAGAGAGAGAGAAAGAGAGATAGATAGATAGATTGATTGATTGATAGATGGATAGATTGATAGATTGATAGATATATCGGTAGGTAGGTAGGTAGGTAGGTAATCAGAGAAAGGGAGAAAAAGAGAGAGAAAGAGAGGAGACATCAATCACCTTTCGATCCATCAGTGGCTTCGCTCTGCCATCCGTGATTCACAACAACCTAGCTATGATTTAAAAATAGATTAAAATACCAGTAGTACCGCGCAAGGCGGTGGCGGAAGTTTCAAAAATAGGAAACCTATAGGAGAGATTGGTTGTTGTGAATCACGGATGGCAGAGCGAATCCACTGATGGACCGAAAGGTGGTTGGAGCTGTGTTTTTTGGAGTGGCTGCAATGGTTGCAGTAGTCACCCGGTCGGTCACCTCACCCACAACTGCTGGATGTAGTGTGGTGTAGTGCAGCTGTAGTTGTAGTTGTAGTCTAGTGGAGTTGTAGTTATGGTGTAGTGTAACTAGTGTAGCGTAGTTGCAGTTGCATTTAGGGTGGTGTAATGAGTGTATTGTCATGTAACATAACGTATATAATGTAATGCAATGTGGGGTAGGGTAGTGTAGTGTAGTGTAATTGAGTGTAGTGTGGTGTGGTGTAGTGTGGTGTAGTGTAGTGTAATGCAATTAGTGTAGTGTAGTGTAGTGTAGAGTAGCGCGGTGTAGTGTAGTGTAGTGTAGTGTGTTGTGTAGTGTAACGTAGTGTGTTGCGTAGTTTAGTGTAGTGTAGTCTAGTGTAGTGTAGTGTAGTGTAATGCAATTAGTGTAGTGTAGTTGTAGTTGTACTTGTAGCGTTTCGTAATGTATTGTAGTTGTACTTGTAGTTGTACTTGTAGTTGTAGTTGTAGTTAGTGTAGTGTAGTGTAGTGTAGTGCAGTGTCGTATAGTGTAGTGTACTTAGTGTAGTGTAGTGCAGTGCAGTGCAGTGCAGTGTAGTGTAGTGTAGTGTCGCGTGGTGTCG
>CAMXCT020006669.1:0-65000 GCA_947184155.2 Cladocopium goreaui | reverse complement strand
CCAGCGGCAGTTTTATGCAGTTTTCACCTTTGTGAGTTGCCGTCTGCTTCCAGTAGCGTTTCTTGCTTAAGTTGAGAAGTGGAGCTCCATGATTTGTTGTTCAAGCAATCCTGCACCATCGCGGTCATGACGCAGGCAGGACTTGCTTGTTGCTGGTATGTAGTAGGTTTACATTTGCTATTGCCCTCCAGCTTGAGTCGTCGACCTGTCCCTGCAGCCTTGTGCTAGCTGACAGGCAGCGCACTCGTGTTGTTCGCTCCAATGCCAGCATCCCAGCGAGCACCAATGCAGTTGACGGCAGGAACCTTCACGGGAAACAGGGACCACCTGCAGGGACAGATGCTCCCAACGAGAATACAAAAGTATCAAAAGTGTCCAGATTGAGTCAGTTGAGTCAGACTGAGTATGATTGGCAGCCTTCTTTGAGAGTGTTCAATCTGTTGTTCCACAGCACTCTGAGTATAATTGGGTGTTGCGCAGCGACACATGTCCATGAAAGCAGAGGTGAGTCACGATGGGGAGCCACGAACCACCACAGCTTCAGAGAGTTGGCTCAAGGCCGTGTGGCCAAAACGGGCCGGTCACGCTTCCGTGCTTCACAGCGCACGGCACGCAGCGCTCGAAAATTCAATGTCCCTCTTGCATTGCTTGCTGCATGTGAAGCCCATCTACGAGGCCGTGGAATTTGAGGGAGTTGTTGGCGAAAAAGTCTGTGAGGGCAACAAAAAGAAGATAAAATCGTTGAGATCGTTGCGCTGAAATGAGATGTCTCGTCTCTCCCCTTCCTACAATTTGTGTTCCACCCAAAAGCTAGCAGCTAGCAGCCAGTTGTGAATCTTTGTAAGATGAGCTGGCTTGAAGGACATCCACTTGTATGCTTTTAGTTTTGTGTCGAGTGAGGTTGAAGCGAGAAAGCCATTTGATGCTCTGGAATCTGAAGAAAATATTGCTGTCATCCTAAAGTCCTAGCGTATGTAGCGCAGTTAAACCAAGATGCTTTTATGGAAGGAAGCGATTAACGGCGGTGGCTTCTTCATTTCTCCTCGCGACTTCTACCGGCTTCTCTTCGGCAAACCAGACAGCGACAAGGACCCGCAAGCCTTGGGCCTTGTGTCCTGATCGCTGGGATGGCCCAGGAGCAGTTAGGGACGCTCAGTGGGACACTCTTTTGACCTCCAATTCCCGCGATCCACATGTACATGATCCACTGTGATCCAGCTCTCAAGTTTCCCCATATTTCCCCATTATATACATGAAACAGGAAGATTGGTGTTGTATCATGGGAGCACACCATGCGCTGAACTGCGTAGCCGCTCGAACCATATTAGGGAAATCACTGTTGGGGATCAGCCCAATCAACATAAGTTCGCACACTTTGGTTGAACTATAATGACTATATATACCATATTATACCATTATATACCTGTTATGTTATAACTGGACGCAAACACGGACTTGACTGCAGGACTCGCTGTCATTGAAACGGTGGTGCGTGATCGATGGTGAGGTGAGTGATGCAGGGGGGATCTGGTGATTGCAACCTGCTCTTTTGGGGGAAGCTGGGAAGCTGTTTGCTAATGAAGTAATTATGATCAATTATATGTTATATATATATATTGTTAAGACTTGGCAAGTCCAGATTTTTCCAGACAATTTGTGCCTGCCTGAATCTTCAGCACATGCCAGAAGTGAATTGCATAGGTTCTTTCACTCTCAGCACCACAGCTGTATTCGGTCTGCAAGGTGTGTCAAAGCAATCAAAGATCACGTGATTTTTTTCCCCAACCGGATACGTGACGTGTTCATGAATTCTGATGCCCACGTTGCTGTTGCCTGAAGGTCATTGACTTGGATCGCTTGTCTGCCCTTTCGCACCCCGGAGGCCAGAAATATGATGAGAATTGATGAGAAACATTTGGAAAGAAGTAGGAACACCTTGAAGATTATTTTGTATACATAGATATGCATATTATGAAGGCATTGATTTGACTTTGTCTCTGTCTCGGTCTATGAAGGATTATGAAGGCATCCTAAGAGAACAAAACTCTCTGGGATCCTTTGCCCAGTTGTCTGCTGAGCCTCGGCATGTGGTACTCTGTCAGATCTGTCAGGTGAAGCCGTTTTGAAATTGGCCGATGGGCGCGATGCCACCATGCTATACCGCTCAACCCATGCATTGGCATCTCGGTTGTTGGAATTGGCGACATTGATGCCCGATGCATTCTGTCCAAGTATTAGCAACTTGTGCATACTGGTGCTATTTTGCGGCTATGCGCGGCTATGGATGAGAACTGGGTATGCCATAGATCACAGAAGAGATGATTTGAGCCAGACGCACGTGAGATCACATAACTATATGGTGACAATTGGTCACATCGTGTTCACATCTTGTTCACAATGATTACTTTTCATCTCTGAGGCCAAGAAGGAGGTCATGTCTTCATGGCTGAAGCGATGTTCGGCTGGCAAACTTGCAGCTGAGCAGCAACTGGAGAGTTCAGGGCCAGAAGCACTAAGAAAATGCTTGGGATCATTCAGGGATCTAGATGCTCATTCGCGTAATGAATTTTAGTGGCTTTCCTGACCCATTGCCCATCCAGTAATTAAATCAATCAATGATAGCATATGCTGTTAGTTAGTCATTGTCATCAAGCCGGTGTCTGAAACGAAGACGCCTCAGGGATGCAATTCTTGCCCAGGCCAGCTATCCGGAACTTGCTCGGAAGCTTCCATCTCACGGCAGCTCCTTGACTGCAGGAGTGGCGTGGATTTGCATCGACACAATGTGGGCAGGATTCTCTTGCTGAAACGTAAATAGATCTGGGGTTTCTGATGGCAGAACGGGGTGGGAACGGGGGAAACCTCGTTTGCCGAGCTTTTCTCCGGGTGAAGCACTGCTGTCGCAAACTTGTGTCTTGAGGCAACTCATTGCTCTTCCTATCTCTTCCTTGTCCTGCCTTCTGCCTTTGCGTCAGAGCTGAGGTTTTGAAAACTTCAGTGAGGCGGACTCCCCATTTGCCTTGGACCTCCGCAAGGCAGCCCGGTCCTACTTTGAAGAACAAGCATCTCAGCGAGGGATGAGTGTTCGACAGGCGACGAAGGCCCCCTTGTGGAAGTGGCTCCTCATCGTTCTCTTTTGGTCAGCATATGCGATGTGTTTCGTCAAGTGGTTGCAAGGCTCCTACCTTGCCCTGATTGCTTTGCCTTGGCTTGGCTCACTGGTCACCTTCCATGTGGCGCATGATGCATCTCATGGTGCTTTGTCTACCCGCCCCTGGTTGAATGAGCTCCTCACCTATTCCTCCTTCCTAGTGGGAGCGCCACACGAATGGTACTGGCAGCATGTTGCCCTTCATCACGTGTGGACCCTTTGTGCAAAGTTTTCTTGATTCAGGTGTGTCAGTGTGTGCATAATGTCAAGTCCTTGTATTGCGCAGATCCGTGAAAACTGCTTAGACATTGTGGGTAAGATGTAAAATTTTGTAAGATCACAGTCTGACTCTTACTCATCCTAGACTGTGCAATGACGTCATGGTCAATCCAAACCAAGTTGCAGAGAGTTGATTCTTTGAGCCCGCAAATTCGGCAGCCATGTGATCATATGTGATCCATGTGGCCCTCTTTTGAGCTTTGGGAGACCCAGGACCAACATTGCTGATGCCGATCCAGATGCAAAGCATGTTCGGAGATGGGTGAAGGGCAACGCACCGCTGGGAGCAATGCCGGTGGTGTGGGCCATCGCTGTGCTTAGGCTTAGCTTTCTGTAAGTCTTGTGACAGATTCAGTTTATTCGCTACATGTGCCTTGACGGATGTAGATGTACCTATAGCTGTGTTCATGCAGGCTCATTTATTGATTAAGTCAAGAGCTTCTGGCATAGATGTTGCTTTCAGAAACACTAACTTACCATTACAAGATGATAGACAAGGCTGCAGTAAAGGGTGGTGCGATAGCAGCTCTACGTTCTCCCAACCATTTCTGCTCTACTTTGAATCATTCAACGCATATTCCAGTAGATTCCGAGATCTTCCAAGTTGTCAAGTTGAAAATTGCAATCCTTTGACAATGTTGATGCATCAGATGACGCTGCTCAGGTGCCAATTGGCTTGCAAGTGCTCTACTCCTATCGTTGCTACCATTTGCCATGGGAAGCACTATTTGTTCATGTGTTTGATGTGTTTGCAGGGTTCGAAATATGTTTCATTTGTGTTACATTTTAAATAAAGCAATATCTTTCAAGACGTTTCAACATGCTTCAAGATGGGCCGAATATGATTGAACATGATTGAACAATGCTGAATAATCAAAGGATATCAAAGGCATCCCTATCTCTGCTTGGGCGCCAGGCTACGTCTCTTCCAGGCTGGGGCTCAGCAGCGAAGCCATGGGAGTTCCCCCGGACTTCACGGTGGCATCGCTCTGTTCACTGCTCCTGTACCTTGGGCGATCGAGTGTAGATCCCAAAATCACCAGCTCGAGTCCTGGAAACTCATGGAATCTGTTTGTGTTCAATTAAATACTACGTATAAAATAGTAATAGTAATATAATAATAAAAATACAGAATAATACATAATAATAATAATAATAATGTTCATAATAATACATAATAATAATACATAATAATAATACATAATAATAATAATACATAATAATAAATCATATTATTATTAATAATAATACATAATACATAATAACAAATAATAATAATACATAATAATACATAATAATACATAATAATACATAATAATACATAATAATACATAATAATACATAATAATACATAATAATACATAATAATAATGATAATGAAAAAATAATACATAATAATACATAATAATGATAATGAAAATAATAATACTTAATAATAATAATGAAAATAATAATGCATAATAATAATAATGTTCATAATTATACATAATACTATTAATACATAATACATAATGATACATAATAATAATGATAATAATAATACATAATAATAATAACCATAATAATAATATTATTATATATAATGTTAATAATAATACATAATAATAATACATAATAATAGTTTAACAAAAATACATGATATAGTATTTATATATATATATATTATTATATACTATTATTTACTATTATATTATATTATGTTATATTATATTATATTATATTATAGTATATTATATTATATTTTACTTTATTATATTATATTATATTGTATTATATTATATTATATTTTTCATATTATACATTGATTATGCCCAAGTCATTTTGCTCAGATTATGTTGGGCGTGGAATCGGCTAATTGCATCTCACACCTAGTAGGGTAAATACAGAGGCTTGATCACTTGTTGAGTGATCTTTTGGATATTGTTGTTTGGCTGAATCACTGAAGTGCAATTGATATCCTTCATGTTCATACATGTGCAGGTTGCGAGATTGAGGAAACCATACGAAAACATACAAAAACATACGAAAACATTGACCATAGTTAGGGGATGTTCGTGGGCGGGCATATTCTGTTCCCTTGGTTCCTGTGCTTCGCTGAGAGAGGCAACGTTTCATCCTCTATGTGTTGCCTGTTTGGCGTTTTGGCTTTCCTTACGGACTTCTCTGGGCAGCTTATCCGGCTGCCGTCTTTTCCTTTCTATTCATGCTGAACACTCAGATGGCGCATCTGAATGATGGGACTGACGGAGAGGCTGAGAAGGCCGTGTCAGAGGATTGGTACAAACATCAACTGGCACACAGTGTTGATTGGGCAGTTCGTTCGCGCCTTCACTGGTTTCTGTCTGGCGGCCTCAATCTACAATCAGTTCATCATTGTTTTCCAACCGTGGATCACAGTCATTTACCAGCCTTGAGACGAGTTGTTGAAGAAGTTTGCCAGAAACATGACGTGGAGATACAACACTTCAGTGGCTATGCCGAGGGCATCATTTCACATGCTAAGCATCTTGGACTGGGACGGAAGATCCCAGTCCCAGTCACAACATTTGCACAAGCAGCTCCAGAAGGCAGGTTCTTTTGATTTCTTTTGCGTTTTCATGTTGTATCGTGCGTCATAATCTAATGCATCCTTGTGCAAAAATCTGCAAGAAAGACAAAAACCCATCGGTGCAATCCCTAGATTGCGTGAAGAAACTCCTCTCTAGCTCCCTGTCGTGTTGTCGTAGTGAACGTTACACATCTTTACTCTTCCCTATTTGCCATATCCATCCATATCCATCAGCAGTGCTCAGCATTGCTCAGCATTTTGCAACATCTTTCAACGCTATGCCAGGCCATGTATCGGTTCCCAACGGTGGCACCAGCTCTGGATCCACCTCTGCAGAAAAGGCCATGAGCAACAGCTCTGGGCCCCACACTCTGCCCGGAGGTTCTTCCAAAGTGAAAATGGGACAAAGTGCATCTGCTTCGCAGGAGCTCAGCAGCTTTGTGTTTGAACATGTGTGAACCAAAGTGATAGGTGGATGTACTGCAAGTGGTCAGTAGCTGCACGTTTGAATTCATGACAAGGCCATGAAGCTTTCACGATTCTCTTTGGTTGTTCTTCCTGACGGTTCTTGGAGGTGTTTTAATTTTTGGATAGGGAAGACATCCACACCAGATTTGGAGGCAAAGGTATTGGCCAGGTTACCATAAATACTCCCTGCTCAGGAGCATCGAGGAGACAAGCCGCGAATCTGCGTTGTTGGATCTGGTATTGCTGGAAATGCAGCAGCCTACATGCTCCGAGATCATTTCGAGGTCAGAAATCCTCACTGAGCTCCTGACTCTCTGTTCTTATCAGTCATAAGCTACTTGAGCGATTCAAATGTCACAAAGTAAATTTCGATCAATCTTGTCAGGTAGCCTGTATTGAAGGTGCCTAGTATGAGCCATCTTGACATCATAACTTTTCTTTTATATATATTTTAAACAAGTGGTCTTGATCCCAAGACTGCCTTAGACTTGACCACGTTCCACTGCATTTGTGGTTCTGGACTGTTTGGTGACTAGTGCTGTTTTGACACACAGACACATATCTATCTATATTAGATTATATATACATATATATATATATATACACATTACATTTGCACAAGTCAAGTTGTAGGCATTTGGATCATTTGGGCTGAAGGGCAATAAGCAAAAAGACAACATGATGATGCATGCACTGGTGAAAGCTTATGGAAGCTGCTTATGGAAGCATGATGAACACCCATTTTCGACTTCGATACATCTTAGTACGGTTCGCTCAGTTTCGACATCGATGTAGGTGGTGCTTTGTGAGCGAGAAGAGCGCCCCGGAGGACATGCTCACACCATTGCTGCAGGCGAGTGAAGAAACCAGATTGCTACTGCATGCTACTGTCACTGATCACTGTACTATCTGTACACTGTCACTGTACAGCTCGAATTTGCACCCCTCTTTGGATATACGCAGATCACGCAAAGTCAAGATCCAAATGGAAGCATGTGGAAAGAATTGAAGAGATTGAAGAGATTGATGGATGGCCTGTATGGCAAGTTTTTTTTAAGAGAGCGCAATTGTGCTTCAGCCTATCACTATCTTTCCCGAGGCTCCGAGAAGCAGCGCGTTGATATTGGCTTCCAAGTTTTCAACTTGAGCAATTATCCATTGCAGCTCAGCCACAGTTACTGGATGAAGTGGTTGTTGATTTCGCATGTTGGTTGCCATGCAACGAGGTATTACGTGGTTTATACTTACTTCCCACCTGCCAGGTGAGGGCCTCTAGATTTTATCAGAGTTACTTCCTTCTCCTCCTTCTTCTGCCTCCTTCCCCCAACAGCGAACTCCAGATCTCAATGTGCACTGCCGGACCTCAATTGCTCCAGATCGTAGTGCGCACTGCCGGACCACAACCGCGAGCTACAGATCTCGTTCTTTCCTTTTATCTCTCTTTTCTCTCTCTTTTCTCTCTCTTTTCTCTCTCTTTTCTCTCTCTTTTCTCTCTCTTTTCTCTCTTTTTTCTCTCTCTTTTCTCTCTTTTTTCTTTCTCTTTTCTCTTTCTTGTCTCTCTCTTTTCTCTCTGTTTTCTCTCTCTTTTCTCTCTCTTTTCTCATGTTGATTTTAGGGGACGCCACAAATTCATTTCATTTTGCTTCGCGCCGCCCCTATCAATCTGAGGCCTTCGATACGATGAAGCGGGCTGGTGTCAAGAAGCCCCGCAACATCCCAATCCGAGTGACATTTCGGGAGGACCGGGTTGTGAGCAGACCATTCCTCTGAAAGATTTTTCCCGTTTGTGCTTTCTCGCCTATGCAGGAACCAGAGGAAATTCTCCGCAAATTTCGTAAATTCATTTTGAAACACGTGTTCTACCACGGGGAATTGGAGAACGACGCCGTCTTCAAGGCAGGGGCTAAAAAACAACCATATCCTCTGAACCAGAGCCCCCATGCTGTCGACCACGCGTTGTGTTCCCTAGGAGGCTTTCGCGTTCTTCCCCCAAGAGATCTGCAACGAGCCCCGGTTTCAGCAATGCGTGGACGAGGCTGGGGCCGCCAACAACCTTCTTGACCTTCTTGTGTTCGAAGCAAAGCGCGTCGCTTGTGATTTTATATTGCTTCATACGATTCCTGTGTCAGCACTGTTTTTCGTTGGCAAGGCAGTGAGGCTGGGTAATGAGCACCGCCGATCGGCGGGTCCAGGGGCTGTCCTGGAGGTGGATGACGAAGCGCTGTGAAAAGGAAGCGCCCAAGGCTCTTTCTTTTCTCTAAAGTAGTGCTGGGAGGAAGTCTTGTCCAAAGTTTGTAGTACAAAGTAGTACTGGGAGGAAGTTTTGTGCAAAGTTTGTAGTACAAAGTAGTACTGGGAGGGAGTTTTGTGCAAAGTTTGTAGTACAAAGTAGTACTGGGAGGAAGTTTTGTGCAAAGTTTGTAGTACAAAGTAGTACTGGGAGGAAGTTTTGTGCAAAGTTTGTAGTACAAAGTAGTCCTGGGAGGAATTTTTGTGCAAAGTTTGTAGTACAAAGTAGTACTGGGAGGAAGTTTTGTGCAAAGTTTGTAGTACAAAGCAGTCCTGGGAGGAAATTTCGTGCAAAGTTTGTAGTGCAAAGCAGTCCTGGGAGGAAGTGTTGTGCAAAGTTTGTAGTACAAAGTAGTACTGGGAGGAGATCTTGTGCAAAGTTTGGTAGTACAAAGCAGTCCTGGGAGGAAGTTTTGTGCAAAGTTTGTAGTACAAAGTAGTCCTGGGAGGAAGTTTTGTGCAAAGTTTGTAGTACAAAGTAGTACTGGGAGGAAGTTTTGTGCAAAGTTTGTAGTACAAAGTAGTACTGGGAGGAAGTTTTGTGCAAAGTTTGTAGTACAAAGTAGTACTGGTAGGAAGTTTTGTGCAAAGTTTGTAGTGCAAAGTAGTACTGGGAGGCTGTTTTGTGCAAAGTTTGTTTCACAAAAAATCATGAAACAATGATGAATGTAGCAGGTATGACATTACATTTTCCAGAAACAAGGTTATGAGAGGAAGTTGGGTCAGACAAGTTGGGTTGAAGGAGCCTTTGGCTCAGAGGTTTTTGGTTACAAAGGCCCTTGGGTCAGACAAGTTGGGTTGACGGAGCCTTTGGCTCAGAGGTTTTTGGTTACAAAGGCCCTTGGGTCAGACAAGTTGGGTTGAAGGAGCCTTTGGCTCAGAGGTTTTTGGTTACAAAGGACCTTGGGTCAGACAAGTTGGGTTGAAGGAGCCTTTGGCTCAGACAAGCTGGGTTTGACAGAGCTGGGGTTCAAAGATTTCAAGAGCTGGGGGTCAAGAGCTGGGGTTGAAAGATGTCAACTGCATGGTGACATGGTGGCATTTTGGCATTGTGACATTTTGGCATGGCGAAGTTAGGACCATGGTGACATGTTGGCATGGTGACATGTTTTTTGCTCTGAGGGAAAGCATCCTGCAGCTATCTATATCAAGGATACCAACATTTTTTGGAGAGTTGCCTTTTTTTGCAATGGCCCAGATCATCGAGATGAGGAACTGGAAGACAGGACAAGTGGTGGGCCACTGGCACCCCACTGGGGATCAGGAGTATGGAGAAGGTTTAAAGTCTGACTACTGGCCAGCACAAGCAACAGTGGAGGATGGCGAAGCATATATTGAGGTGGCTCCTTACCACAGGGGTACTGGTGGTTAAGGTTGCCAGGTGGTGGGGTGGGGAGGAAGATTTTGTGGCATCGCCAACTGTGGCAAGATGTCCATGGAAGGGAGCTGCAGGCTCATGAGGAGATCCACCATCGCGATGGTGACAAAGGCAACAATTGTCTGGGCAATCTTCAGAAGACAGATGCTCGAGTGCACAGACAGCACCATGGCAGAGAGAGAAGAGTGGTTGTCATAATTGCGCGCCAACGAACGCGTGTCATACTTTCATTTCTTTCCTTTTTCGTTCCTTTTTCCTTTCTATTCGGTCCTATTTCTTTCCTTTTCTTTTCCTTTCGTTTTCCTTTCCTTGTCCTTTTTCTTTCCTTTTCCTTTCCCTTTCCTTTTCCTCTCCCTTTCCTATTCTTTCTTTTCCCTTCCTTTACTATTCCTTTTCCTTCTCCCTTTCCTCTCTCATGTGAATCCTGTGGTCAAGGTGTGAAGCCAGCGCTTGGAAAAACGATAAGAGGAAAAACAAAACGATAACGTGTGGAAAAACCATTTGAAAGGGCTCGGGGTTTTTACAAGACCCCATATGGTAAATGCCAGAAAGACTGTCAGAATATATGTCAGATAGAGTACCAGAAAACTGTCAGAAGATATGCCAGAAAGAATGTCAGAAAGACTGTCAGAAGATACGCCAGATAGAATGCCAGAAAAAATGTCAGAAGATATGCCAGATAGATCCAGATAGAATGCCAGAAAGAATGTCAGAAGATATGCCAGATAGAACTGCGAGCTCCAGATTTCAGTGTACACTGCCGGACCTCAACTGCGAGCTCCAGATCTCAGCGGGCACTGCCGGACCTCAACAAGAAGGAGGAGGAGGAACCGGAGGAGAGGACAACTCTGATGAAATCTTGAGACCGGTTGTCCTCTAACCCGAAGGTCTCTAAATTTAATCAGAATTTTCCTCTCCTCCTCTTCCCTGCCAGAAAGATGTGCCAGAAATAATGTCAGAATACACGTCAGAACCATGGCCGACAGGTATCACAGTATTTTTGTGAGGGCGGGGATCACTCGAAGTAAAGAATAGTAAAGTAATTTCAATGTTTTCAAAACGTGCTTTTGGTTTGTGATCAAATTTTCGGACAGAAACCATGCAGGCTCTCGAAGCTGTTCGACGAGCTTGGCGTGGATACCATTCAGTCCGACATGTCTTTGTCTATTGCAGCAAGAGGCGTCTCCGGTGTTGAGGATTCTTGGAAGATGCGTGATCGGGGATTCGAGGGAAAAGTTGGAGAGGAGGCTGGTCGTAGAAGTTCTTCGCAGCTACGGGATGTGGGCGGCATCCGTCAGGTCCACTCGGCTGACTGGGTAAAGCTATGGGTTTTGTAGCTCTACATAGTGTTTGCTCAGAGGTTTTCGGCATCCTTCCTGAGGACTTTGAGTGGTCCTCGAAATCTCTCTTTCCAACTTGGGCGGATGTCATGGACCCTAGATGCTGGAGGCGCCTCGTCTCACTGAAGATAAGATTTGCAGGTTCAAAATACTTAAACAACATTAAACAACATTCAGTCTGATTTTGAAATAGCAAGTGAAAGCAAATCAGCGTAAATCTGCAAAATCAGACATAGTTGGTGTGAATGCTCAGACATGCTCAGACTGAAAGAACTCTTTTAATCTCAACACTCTTCCGACAGCAGCTAGGGGTCACCTCACATCAAACCATCCCAAATTGACAGAATACGAAGCAGATCCCTCCCTGCCTGACCGGCCTGGCCTTGTCATAGCATGCGACCAGGCGGCTCTTTGAGATCTTGCGGTTCGAAAGTGCGGCTCGTGAAGCACTGGCGAAAGAGACCTTGGGGGATCAGACGCTGCTGGACTGAAGCAGATTCTAGAAAATGTTTTTGAATTTTGTGCATTTTTTGTTAAGTTTATATAACTCGTAAGAGTTGTTTTACCACCTTGTTTTAGTACCTATGTGATGTTTTGATGTTGTACATTTTGATCAACGGAATGATACATCCGGTAAACATGGGCAGGCAAGCAGCTAAGCGTTTGCGTTGTCATATTTGACCAGGCTGAAAGCATGGTTGCAGGCGGGACCACCTTAGAGGTCGTCGGTTGGTCAGAGGGTCGAGAGGGCTCATCGGAGATCGAATTGAGATAGAAGAACTGAGTCTTCGAACAATTTCTTGAGTCGATGACACGTCATTCACAGGGTGGAAATTCACGGCTTCATGTTTGTCAACCCTTTGATTCACGGTCAATCAGCAGTTGGCACCGAATCCACTTTCTAAAGCAAGCCTCACCAGGCACAAGGGTTCAGCCAGCAGCTCGTGGAGGAGCTGGGAAGGGATTTTGAAGTTCACCCTAAATCGGTGAAGTTTATCCTGATGTTCCTAGTAGTTGTAGGTCAGGTATACCAAGCAGCAAGTACATTGTATGATTGTATGTATATTTAGATGTGATATGATAATATATTATAACCTATTATTAGAATGGGCTAGCGCCCTGGTGCCGCCGACCCCCTATTTGGGGGGTCCTGTGGAGAGATAGATAGATGGATGGATGGATGGATGGATGGATGTATGGATGGATGGATAGGCTTGCGGAAGGGTTTGAAGCATTGTCTGGGGCATGTAGCTGCGAGAGTTGCCTTGGAAATGCGTGCGGAGAGCTGCAAGAGTTGCCTTGGAAAGGCCTGCGGGAGGGTTTGAGGGGTTTGAGGGCGGGCAAACGGCAGTCTTGAACGCCCTTAAAAACAGAAAGCTGGGGCCTGTAGCGGTTTGAAGGCGGGCAAATGGCAGTCTTTAACGCCCTTAAACACAGATGGCTGGGGCCTGTAGCTGCGAGAGTTGCTTTGGAAAGGCTTGCGGAAGGGTTTGAAGCATTGTCTGTGCCATGTAGCTGCAAGAGTTGCTTTGGAAATGCTTGCGGGAAGCTGCAAGAGTTGCCTTGGAAAGGCCTGCGGGAGGGTTTGAGGGGTTTGAGGGCGGGCAAACGGCAGTCTTGAACGCCCTGAAAAGCAGATGGCTGGGGCCTGTAGCTGCGAGAGTTGCTGTGGAAAGGCTTGCGGAAGGGTTTGAAGCATTGTCTGGGGCATGTAGCTGCAAGAGTTGCCTTGGAAATGCTTGCGGGAAGCTGCAAGAGTTGCCTTGGAAAGGCTTGTGGGAGGGTTTGAGGGGTTTGGCCCTTAAAAACAGATGGCTGGGGCCTGTAGCGGTTTGAAGGCGGGCAAATGGCAGTTGAACGCCCTTAAAAACAGATGGCTGGGGCCTGTAGCTGCGAGAGTTGCTTTGGAAAGGCCTGCGGGAGGGTTTGAGGGGTTTGAGGCGGGCAAACGGCAGTCTTGAACGCCCTTAAAAACAAATGGCTGGGGCCTGTAGCGGTCTGAAGGCGGGCAAATGGCAGTCTTGAACGCTCTTAAAAACAGATGGCTGGGGCCTGTAGCTGCGAGAGTTGCCTTGGAAAGGCCTGCGGAAGTTTGAAGCATTGTCTGGGGCCTGTAGCTGCGAGAGTTGCCTCTATGGGGCCTGTAGCTGCGAGAGTTGCCTTGGAAAGGCGTGCAGAAGGGTTTGAAGCAGGTTGGAAAACCATGCCAGAACAGAAAGCCCATGAGAAACGGTGAATCTCAAAGAAAAATTATCCAGGAAATAAATAGGGGTATATATCTTTGCTTAAAGTCCTGATAAAATCTCGTAAATTGAGTGTGTTCCTCCCTGTAAAACTGAATAAATTTGAATTTGTGGTGGCATTTTTAGAGTTTCAGATGACACGCACAAATCAAGAAGTGTCAGTACAGGCAGGTGAGGTCATAAGCCTTTGGACCTGATCAGGCATGGCCCCTGCGCAAGGATGACACATACTGTTGCATTCATGGCTCAAGAAAAGGGGTGACTGCCTTGTTGCCCTTGCCTTTTTGCCCGTTTTTAGGGTTCGCAGGTTATGAGCCCAACCAAAACGGTTGGGTGCACTCCGTGGTAGGTGCCGATGGATCGAAGGCGCCGACAACGTGGAGAAGCTGGGGAAACAGCTGACCAACGGCTGGACCGGCTGATCGAGATGGAAAGGAGGTCGCAACTCCAGCCTTCTATCGTGCCTGAAGTTCGAAGACTGAAGGTTGTCGAAGGAGGTGCAGCAGCTTCAGGTTCTGAACTTCGACATGATGGTCGGGGCGAAGATGGAGAAGGAGCTGCGCAGGGACCTGCAACGCCGCTTCAGCTTGGGTCAGATGTCCAGGTGCCTGAGGGGATGCTGGCTCCACTTTTCCAAGACCTTGGACCTGAAGGGACGTCTGGGGTGCTCTATAGAAGGTTGGATGAGGATGACATCACTCGTCCGGCAGTTGAGGCAGAGCCTGGACTTCGTGGGAGCCCTGGTGCTGCTGGAGCAGGACTACAGCCTGTTCAAGATCTACCCAATGATGCTGGCCGAGGACAAGGTTTTGTACACCGTGATGGGTCAACTTTGTTGGAGGCAGCTGGTGGCCCGTTTGGCCAAGATCGCAGTGGCACTGGAGGCCTAGTGGTGTCTCCTGGCGTCAATGCTTTTTGGAGCGCTGATGTGAGAAAGGCAGCTGCCTTAGAGCAGGTGGCGGACGTGGAGAGGCCGATGGCTCTTCCACCTTTAGCTGGACCGCCGGTGACATTTGGCCCTGTGCAGGCCCTTGGAGTTGATCATGGAGGTCCGGGACTTCTTCAACCTGGTGCTGGCCCTGAGCAGGCCCCGTTGCATTTGGTGTCTGCTGGCATGAGCCCTGTGCAGGCTCCTCTGGTTGGTGCTGGCCCTGAGCAGGCCTCTATGCGCATGGCGGCTGCTGGCATGAGCCTTGGGCAGGCTCCTATGGGCGGTGCTGGCCTTGTGCAGGCCCATGGTGCTGAAGGTCGTCAAGGGGGTCCTGAGCAGGCCCGTGGTGGAGTGCGTGGCGCTGGCCCTGTGCAGGCCTTGACCAATGGGGCGCTGTCGCAACCATCGCCTGAGAAGTCAGTGGAGGAGTTGCGACTCCGCATCATGAAGGAGGCGGAAGAGAACTTCATCCGGGAGGCCAAGAAGCTCAAGGGTGAGGAGGTCGAAGGGGAGATTAGGTCGTACCACACGGCCTCAAGTGGGGTGCCGCCTATGCCGGCCTTGCAGGGAACCGCAACAGCGACGTCTTTGGCTATGCAGCAAGCTGGACATGGGCTCCAAGGGGGAGCACACTTGGCTGGTCAAGGGCATGGAGTGGTTTGGAGTCAACCGGTTTCTCCAACGCCAGTGAACTCTCCTGGACTTCCTAGTGGTCATTCCCCTGGACTTCATGGTGGAGCGTGGGCATCTCATGGCCATCTTCAAGCTGGTGGACTTTGTGGAGGTGCTGGATCGATGGTGCACTCGCAAGGTCATGCGACTGGTGTGCATAGTGGTGGTCAAATTCCAAGCAGCTGGAACGCAATGGGTCCTATGGCATCCTTTGGAGGAGGGGGTATCGACTCAAATGTGGCGGCAGGCACAACAGGAACTGCGCCGTTGGTTATGCCTCCAGGGCTTGGTGGTCCGGATCAACCTCAAGGGCATGCGACCCCTATGGAGCCGCTGCGGAGCTCTGAACTTCCTCTACTACCACAACCTGGCACAGAGCAGTCAGCCTTGCAGTTTGGGGACTGGATCACGGTGGTCACTCCAATGCTTGGAGATGTGGCTGGATCGGCTCGTGGATGGTGGAATGACATCCTGAGGGAGGCTGCAGGGTTGTATGACAGATGGCTCACCTCAACGCCCTTGGAAAGGATCAGACTCCGTCCAGCTGAAGTTCAACGATCAGAGGCCCATCTACGTTTGGAACAGCGGGTGGTGCCGATGTTGCTGAAGTGCATCCCAGAGCTCATCAAGCAGGACTTGATTGCCAGCAGAACCATGACGGTGACGGGCATCATGTACCGGCTGTGGACCATATTCCAGCCGGGTGGGAGCTCTGAAAGGGTGAGCATTCTCAAGCAGCTCACGGAACCAAAGGTGGGGGCCAGTGCTCCAGATCTTCTTGGAGGACTTCGGAGGTGGAGACGGTTGATGAGCAGGTCATTGGAGTTGAACTTGGCCCTGCCAGACCCGATCATCCTCAGTGGAGTCTTGCACCGCTTTGCAGATGCCTTGGGAAAGCTTGGTGGGACGCAGTTGGCCTATCGGGTGGCTTCAGTGAGGCAGGAGCTTGGTGTGGACATCAGACCTGGTGCAGTGTCCATTGAGCAGTACGCGGAGTACCTCCAGTCCGAGGCAGAAGAACTGAGCTTGGGGATTGGCTTGAAGGCCACAACCGCTGGAGCCGCTGCCACAACATCCCTGAAGGCCATGGTGAGTATGGAGATTCCAACCCTGACTTCGAGCACAACTTCAGGAGGCACTGCGAAGTCTCCATGCAAGTTCTGGAAGACTACGGAGGGGTGCAGACGTGGAGCACTTTGTACGTTTCTTCATGAGACTTCCGAGATGAAGGGAAGGTGTTTCAACTGTGGGAGCTCTTCACACCTTCGTCGGGACTGCACAGCGAAGACCTCATCTACTCCAACTTCTACCCCCGCGCAACAGGGTGGTTCTGCAGGAGATGGCTCACAACAGAAGAAGGTGTCCAAGGTGAAGGCAGCTTCAAAGCCATCTGCCAAGGATTCACCTGGCGACTCTCAGAAGGGAAAGGCCGCCAATGCGGGCGAGATGAATCCCAAGGAGGTTGTGAACACCGTCTCTGGGACTACTTCTGAAGGAACTCAAGGAGGTGAATCGACCACCACAGAGCCGATGGGTGAACCCTCAACCGAGGCAGCAGCAGAGCTGATGCGAGAGGCCACAAGCCTCCTGAAGTCCATCAGGTCATTGAAGGCCGTGCGGATGAAGTCCGTGGGAGAAGGGAACTTTGGTGGACCTGGGGAGTACGCCCTTCTTGATGGAGGTGCTACTCATGGACTTCGACAGGCCAAGCCTGAAGAGGAGCCGGACCTGATCGCCACGAAGGTGGAACTGGCTTGTGGGTCAACGGTGCTCTACAAGCACCCCAGGCATCAGACCTTGCTGAGCAAGGAGCCGGTGGAGCCAATCATACCTTTGGCCTGGCTGGTGGCGGCCGACTACAGGATCACATGGCGCCGTGATAGCATTGTGATTCATCACCCAGTGAGGGGACCGTTGAAATGCAGCTTGAGGGGCGGTTGCCCGGCGATGTCTCGCTCCGAGGGCCTGGAGCTGTTGGCTGACCTTGAGAAGATGCAGCAGACTAACATTGAGGTCAAGGAGGACGAGCTGAACTGGTGGGCGAGCCGATTCCCACAGGTGCCGCCTTCTGTCTGGAAGTTCATGAAGGGACAGGGTGAATCTTGGAAGGATCATGCTGCTGGTCTCCCCTGGAATCGCCATCGGAGGCGACGACTGTGGCGTTGTCGTGGAGTGATCCTACACTTGTTTTCTGGCCGAAACCCTAAGCATTGGGATGAGCTGGAGCAGGCGGGCTACATGGTCATCACTGTTGATACCCTTCAAGGAGTGGATCTTCATGATGCAGCGACGTGGGCATTTATCTGGGAGCTGGCTTGCGCAGGGAAGATTGCGGCGATCTTGGGTGGTCCGCCTTGCCGCACAACTTCAAGGCTGCGTCAACGCCAGCCTGGACCACCTCCATTGAGGGGGCGAGATGAATGGCGGTTCTCATTGGAGGGCCTCACAACATGGGATCTTCATAGGGTCAACTCAGACACGGCCCTGCTCTTCAAGCAGCTTGGACTCTTCATCAAAGCCGAGGAGAAGCGCCTGCAGGTGCTGGAACTCCAATCACTTCCTACTGCTTTTGCATTGGAATCCCCTGAAGATCCAATGGCATACTTGGGAGTTGAGGCTGCGCACAATCTTCCATCTTTTTGGAATTTCCCTGAACTGAAGGAGATGGTGGGCTTGGGAAACTTGAGGCTGGTGAGCTTTGACCAGTCCCAAATGGGGCATGCCCGAAGGAAGCCAACCACCATCCTGGGGAACTTGCCTGGATTGGAACAGCTGGACGGCCTGAGAGATTCATCTCGACGATCGGACCCACTTCCCAGAGGACTTCAGGAGTCAATGGAAGCTTCGAAGGATTGGGCGAGTTGGGCACCAGGCTTGGTGATGGCTCTCAAGGAGGCGTTGAAGGTATACCTTTCCCAACGGGATCAATGCCTGGCTCAACGCATCCACAAGCTGAACGTTGAGGAGTGGAAGCAGCATGTCAAAGCTCATCATCACCCTTACCGAAGAGATTGTCGTCGATGCATGGAGCTGGCTGGGGTTGATAGCCCACATCGGAGGTCGCATGCTGACAGCTCAGCCTATGTTCTCTCCATGGACTTGGTTGGCCCATATCCAGTTGGAAGAGATGATGGTCGCCGAAGAAATGGGAAGTACATCATGGTGGCTACTGTCCCACTGCCGATGCTGGAGCGTGACGACTTGTCCAAGGACCAGAAGGTTGACAGGGACGATGAGAAGATCGAGACCGATGGGAAAGAGGCCAACGAGAGCTTGAATAGCCATGCAGATGGTGAGCCTGGAGCACCTCAAGATCTACCACGACCTGAAGAGGGAGCTTCTCTGGAGGAAGTCGATGAGGAGCATGATGTGGAGATGGTGAATGAGGAGGCGGCCAACCGCCTGAATCGGGCATGGATGGAGCACATCGATGGCTTGAAAGGGCCAGTGGGGCTTCAGAACATCACGCTGGTCGAGATCTTGGAGTCCAGGCACATTGCACACATAGTGGAAGCCACAAGCAGGGTGTATGGAAGATTCCGTGCACTCGGAGTCCCAATTCTGAGGGTCCACACGGACCGTGAGAAATCCTTCCTCTCGAAGCCGTTCCAGCGCTGGTGCTCGAGCCACTCCCTCTACCAGACCATGACGAGTGGCGATGATGGACCTGCCAACGGAAGGGTCGAGGCTGAGGTGGGGCAGATTAAGAGGAGGCTGAGGGTGCTTTTGGCGACCTCGAAGCTGGAGTTGCAGGACTGGCCTGGGGTGGCCCGTTGGGCTGGAGAAGAGAGACTTCGGATGCAGCTGCAGAAGGTTGGAGTGCCTTCAAAGCCTATGGTTCCTTTGGGGAGCGCGTGGTGGTGAAGACCAAACGCTGGCACAAACAGGGTCCACTTGCAGCTCCTTTCAAGTCAATGGTTCTCATGGGGCCAAGTCCCAACATGACGAATGGCTGGGTGCTTCGAGATGGACGAAAAGTTCAACATGCACGTGCAGTGGTGCGCCCAGCAGAGGAAGGGGAGAAGGCGGTGATGGAGCTCTATGATGCTTCCACCAGAAGGGTGACGGGGAAACAGCCTCCCTACCTGGAAGATCGGAAGGTTCCTCAACCACTTCAACATGATGATCTACCTCAACTTCTGCGAGAAGACTTGGCCTTGGATGACTCTCATGATGTTTGGGGGGAGGCTGGAATCGCAGATCAGGGGGAGGATGTGCTTAGCTTGGGCTATTCTCCTGATGAGTTCCCTGACGAACTTCATGGAGACCAACCTCAGGATGGAGATCAAGACGGAAGTGTGGATGTGGAACCTGCCCTTCGCACAATGTGGGCAGGGGGGGAGTCCAACCCCACTTCAAAGGCTACTTCAAAGACTGTGGTGGATCCAAACTCTCCAAACGCCTCTGTGGCGACAACTTCAACGACATTTTCGGCTACGCTCAGTGCATGTGAGAGCTGTGGGCTTATGCAGCCTGATGGGGAGGATTGCAACTTTTGCGCTGGTCCTACATCAAGGCAGAGGTCCTCACAGTCGGGCTTAGCATCTTTGTCAGTGAAGGCGTCCTCACAGTCGGGCTTGGCATCTTTGTCAATGAAGGTGTCTTCACGGTCGGGCTCGATTGGCCGGTTGGGATCAGAAGATGTGGAACATCAAGCTGAACTTGGCCTTGAAGGTGGACGAGCTTGGGAGTCGGTGGAAGTGCCTGATCTGGCAGGATTGGTGGATAGCATCCATCGTGAACATTGGGGATGGAAGAAACTATGGGAGCAGGAGCTTTCGCGAGAAGCGGTGGGCGCTGAGACTGGCTTTGTTCATGGCCAGTGGTTGCAGTACTTAGAGGGTCAGGTGAAAAGCCTTGAGGAGGAGCTGGCACTGGTGAGTGGATCGACTTTGAAACAGGAGGCCGTGGAGTGCAGACTTGCAGCCCTCTCCAAGGATGTGGATGGTGTCTTGGAGGAACCTCTTGGTCCAGATCCACCTGATCAGGCTCGAGCTGTACTGCAAACCTACACGGTGTCGCTGACTGAGGTCAAGAAGGACATCAACCTGTGGAAGGAGCCTTTGCAGGCCGAAATGGAGGCCTTGGTGAGCTCTGGCACGATTCGCCGTGTGAGGGTGGATCAACTGGTGGATGAACCTGGTTATGACAGGATGGAAGTGGCCCCGGCGAAGATTGTCCCGACGATCAAGTCGCCCTCAGGAAAAAGGAAGGCGAGAATCGTCATTTGCGGGAACATGGTGCACCCAGCTGGGCATGTGAAGCCTTCCCAACTCCCTGATGGTGGAGGGCATGGTTGTCATCGACCCCGTGGAGTGGCCTCGCCGGCAGTGCAGAGCCCTGGAGATGGAAAAGACCCAAATGGGGGTGGAGTCGGAAAACCCGGAGGTGATGGACCGGCTGGAGCGACAGACCTATATGCCGGTGGGGTTGACTCTACGGCTTTGAGGTGCGTCCTGAGGAAGGCGGCACGGGCTTCTTGGTCTTTGGCATCAACGGATGTGAGAGGGGCATTCCTATTGGCTCCCAGATCACAGACCCGACGGCAGCTCTTGGTTGTGGAGCCTCCGAGATTATTGACCTCAACTGGCTTAATCCCTGCGGAGGAACGTTGGATCTGTGATGGTGCCATGTATGGTTTAGACACCTCCCCAGCAGATTGGGCATCCTTCAGAGATCACCGCATGTCGTCCTTCCGATGGGAAACTCCAACTCACAGGTGCCATTTGTCAAGGTCGCCAGAACCCAACAGCTGGTCAATCATGGGGGTCTGCAAGACGAAGTACCCGGAGCCGGTCCTCAACGATGATGCACATGCGGATCCACTTGGCTTTCTCATTGTCTATGTGGATGACATCCTTTGTGTTGGACCCCGCCCGGTGGTGGAGGCTTCCTTGGGCCGGATTCGAGATGAGTGGACGTGCTCAGAGGTTGAGTGGGTCAACAGTACCAAGTGGCTGAAGTTCTGTGGGATGCAGCTCAGGTGGCAGGGAGATTCGCTGCTCTTGGGTCAGCCTGATTTTGCCCGTGAGCTTCTCGAACGACATGGTCCGGTTCCTGGTCGCCAAGTTCCACTTCCAAAGATCGACATGGTCCCGGATGTGGAGGAAAACATTGACCCTGCGGATGTCCGCAAGTGCCAGCAGTTGCTGGGAGAACTCCTTTGGTTGAGTGGTCGAACTCGACCTGACCTTGCCTTCGCTGTCTCGACGTTGAGTGGTTGGGTGACGAAGTGCCCCAAGAAGGTTCAGGAGCTGGGACGCTACTTGCTGGGCTACCTGCAGGAGACTTGGGAGTTTGTCTTGGTCTACAAGAGCTGCTTGACAGATCAGGGGGAGCCGACCGATGAGCTGATGAAGCTGACTCTGCTCTCGGATGCTTCACACGCTCCACAAGGACTTCGTGGTTGCCAAGGCATACTGGCTTTGTGGGGTGGCGCTCTGGTCCAGTGGGAGAGCAAAAGGCAGCCCTTTGCTGCTTTAAGCAGTACAGAGGCCGAACTCATCGGCTATGTGGATGCGCTGACGATGGGCGAGTCGCTGCAAGTCATCCTGAACATCCTGGAGCACAACGCCCTGGTTGATGATGGCCAGTTTGAGATCCGAGGTGACAACCTGTCGGGGATCCAACTGCTGCTGGCGCCTGATGGCCCCTGGCGCACCCGCCACTTGAGGCTGAGGAGTTTCGTGCTGCGAGAGCGACTTGCTTCTCGCGAGTGGCATGTGGAACATGTTCCTGGAGCAGAATTGGCTGCTGACCTGCTGACGAAGCCTGTGGTGCTGCTGAATCACTGGGAGTCTTTCCGTAGGACTTTAGGTTTGATCAAGTTTTCCATGCCGGATGAAACATCACGGCTTTGTCGCCTGGCTGAGGCAGTAGTTGCACTTGGAGGATTGGTGCTCCAAAACGGAGCCAGCCAACTTGTGAAAACCGCTGGAGCTGTTAGTTTGTCGGCTCTGACGGCTTGGATGTGTTGTCATGAAGGGCTGGCATCTATAGCTAACATGAAGAAGGAAAACAGTGAACCAAGACCAGCACAAGAACATCACAAGAGGCCTAGGGGACATGAACCAGGCCCAACTGAAACTAGCATTGGTGACTATGCTACGCACTGTAGCCTCATAGGCTCCCCGGCCGTCACTCCTCGTCTCTGCGCGTTGGGCGGGCACGCCATGGCTGGAGAAATTCCCCAAGGGCCTTGGAACAGCGTGGAGTTCCAGGGCATGCCAACTGGGAACTCAGACCGCTGGAGGTCCCTGGTGGGCGGATGGTACTGCCGAGTCCATGGTGGACTGAGGTCAAGGCTGTTCCATCCGGTGCATACCTCAACGCCGGTCCGGCCAGAGGACCTGGAAGCTGAGCGGGTCACAGTGGTGTGGCATTGTCCTGGGGGACGCCCTTGGACCAGGATGATCCACCAGGATTTTTGGGGTCTTGGTGGCCAACCCATTCCTGGTGTGGAGCAGTGGAAGGGGTACACTTTCTTCCGGGTGCGAGAAGGGAACCAGTCAGGTGGCAACAGCTCTGGTCTTCCCCGGATTCGACCGGACATTGTGGTCTGGGGTGATGAGGACCCGCTGCCACCGATGGCCAAGCAGGGTGGAATGTCAAGTGCCTATCCACCTCCTGGAGCTGGAGCTGGAGCTGGTGCTACGCCGGCGCCGAAGGCTGATGGGTACCGCCAGCCGACGCCTAAGACCGGCAGGTACCAAGCTCCGACAGGGGCGAGCGGTGACCTTCCTCGTGGCCGTCCTGGACCTGGACATCGTGGAAAAGCAGCTATGGGAATTGGTGCTGGACCCATCAGTCCTGTTGAAGAAGGACGCATGACGGCAGCTGGCCGCACAACTATGGGGGCAGGACCTATGGGAACTATCCCGGTTGGAGCAGTTGGAGCCGATGGAGCTGAAGGTGGTGGAAATCCGCTGCTGGCGTCTTTGAGATTGACGATGCGGCCTCCTGAGATGAATCCTGGTGGACCGGCATCTTCGAGCTCTCCGGTGATCCCTGGGGAATGGTCCACAGGTGGAAATCCGCCTGGGCTGGTGACTCCGAGAGGGTCTGTGGCTGGAGCCTGGGCTAGACAACCCGGCCTGGTGGTGAAGGCCTTGGGCACGCCGTATCAGGCCGAGCGGCGACTAGACCCTGCGCCAGAAGGCCTGGAGGAAGAGGAAGAGGAGGATTTCCAAGAAGAAGCCTTGGAATCCGAAATTCCAAGTGAGGATGAGTACACCCTGGTTTCCGATGGAGATTCCAACCGTGGTGCAACCCCTGACAACGAGGAAGAGGACATGTGAGTGTCGGGCTTTAGCCTTGGGACCCAGCGAAGACTGGGCCTTTTTGGCCGTTTTGGGCTGCCACCGAAATGCTGCTAACGTAGCATAGGGGAGTGCGGTGGCATTTTTAGAGTTTCAGATGACACGCACAAATCAAGAAGTGTCAGTACAGGCAGGTGAGGTCATAAGCCTTTGGACCTGATCAGGCATGGCCCCTGCGCAGGGATGACACATACTGTTGCATTCATGGCTCAAGAAAAGGGGTGACTGCCTTGTTGCCCTTGCCTTTTTGCCCGTTTTTAGGGTTCGCAGAATTAAATTGGGATAAACCAGTGAAAAAACTGATAAAATCACGATTTTGGCTCCATAAATTGCATTTTTGGGGTGAAAACCAGGTTTTTTGGTGAAATTTTGGGAAAAAGAGGAAATCCCTCCCTGCCTTGGGGCAGAAGCCCAGGCAATTTATTTTTGGATAAATTCTTGTTAAATTTGGATAAATATTGGTTAAATTTGGATAAAATTTGGTTAAATTTGGATAAATTGGGGTTAAATTGCATGGATTAAATCCCTGTTATATTCCGATAAATTTGGAAGGATTTGAAATGGTTGAATTTATCCAGAATTATTGGATTTTATAAACCCTTTAAAAAATCCTGAAGAAAAAATCTCTGAGAATCACAGGCACAGGCTCTTGTGGCCGAGAGTTGCCTTGGAAAGGCCTGCGGGAAGCTGCGAGAGTTGCCTTGGAAAGGCCTGCGGAGGGTTTGAGGGGTTTGAAGGGCCAGGCCGGGCAAACGGCAGTCTTGAACGCCCTTAAAAACAGAAAGCTGGGGCCTGTAGCGGTTTGAAGGCGGGAAAAGCAGCTTGAAGGCGGTCTTGAACGCCCTTAAAAACAGATGGCTGGGGCTTGTAGCTGCGAGAGTTGCTTTGGAAAGGCTGCGGAAGCGTGTGAAGCATTGTCTGGGGCGTGTAGCTGCGAGAGTTGCCTTGGAGGCCTGTGGGAAGCTGCGAGAATTGCCTTGGAAAGGCCCGCGAGAGGTTTTGAGGGATTTGAAGGGTTTGAGGCCGGGCAAACGGCACTCTTGAACGCCCTTAAAACAGATGGCTGGGGCCTGTAGCGGTTTGAAGGCGGGCAAAGCAGCTTGAAGGCGGTCTTGAACGCCCTTAAAAACAGATGGCTGGGGCCTGTAGCTGCGAGAGTTGCTTTGGAAAGGCCTGCGGAAGTTTGAAGCCTGTGGGAAGCTGCGAGAGTTGCCTTGGAAAGGCCTGCGGGAGGGTTTGAGGGGTTTGAGGTCGGGCAAACGGTAGTTGTGCGGAAGGGTTTGAAGCATTGTCTGGGGCGTGTAGCTGCGAGGGTTGCCTTGGAAAGGCCTGCGGGAAGGTTTGGTCGTGGGAGCTGCCGCGGCGCGTTTGAAGCGCTTGTCTGGGGCCTGTAGCTGCGAGAGTTGCCTTGGAAAGGCGTGTGGAAGGGTTTGAAGCATTGTCTGGGGCGTGTAGCTGCGAGAGTTGCCTTGGAAAGGCCTGCGGGAAGGTTTGGTCGTGGGAGCTGCCGCGGCGCGTTTGAGGCGCTTGAAGCGTGGCAAACCGCAAACACAGACAAGCAATTGTTGCTGGAATGTGAGGGCCATGGCCGTGACAAAGCAGGTTCCACACCTCCGGTGGTCCCAGGCGCCGCCCCTGCCTTGGCCAAGGCAGGGGTCGGCGGATAAAATCGATGGCAGGGGCATGTAGCTGTAAGAGTTGTTGCCCGGGAGGCCTGCGGGAGGGTTTGGGGGGTTTGAGGGCGGGCAAACGGCAGTCTTGAACCCCCTGAAAAAAACAGATGGCAGGGGCATGTATATAGTATAGTAGCTGTAAGATCAGGGTTGTTGCCTTGGAGGCCTGCGGGAGGGTTGGAAGCGTTTGGGGGGTTTGAGGCCGGGCAAACGGCAGTCTTGAATTCCCTGAAAAACAGATGGCAGGGGCATGTAGTAGCTACAGTGTAGCTGTAAGAGTTGTTGCCTTGGAAGCCTGCGGAAGCATTTGGAGGGTTTGAGGCCAGGCAAACTTGTCGTGAACCCCCTGAAAAACAGATGGCAGGGGCATGTAGCTGTAAGAGTGGTTGCCTTGGAGGCCTGCGGGAGCGTTTGGAGGGTGTGAGGGCGGGCTTGAACCCCCTGAAAAACAGATGGCAGGGGCATGTATGTAGCTGTAAGAGCTGTTGCCTTGGAAGCCTGCGGAAGCGTTTGGAGGGTTTGAGGCCAGGCAAACGGCAGTCTTGAACCCCTTGAAAAATAAAATCGATGGCAGGGGCATGTAGCTGTAAGAGTTGTTGCCTGGGAGGCCTGCGGGAAGCCTTGGGGGGTTTGAGGGCGGGCAAACGGCAGTCTTGAACCCCCTGAAAAACAGATGGCAGGGGCATGTAGTAGCTGTAAGAGTTGTTGCCTTGGAGGCCTGCGGGAGGGTTGGAAGCGTTTGGGGGGTTTGCGGCCGGGCAAACGGCAGTTTTGAACCTCTGAAAAACAGATGGCAGGGGCATGTAGTAGCTGTAATAAGAGTTGTTGCCTTGGAGGCCTGCAGGAGGGTTGGAAGCGTTTGTGGGGTTTGGGGCCAGGCAAACGGCAGTCTTGAACCCGCGGAAAAACAGATGGCAGGGGCATGTAGCTGTAGCTGTAAGAGTTGTTGCCTTGGAAGCCTGCGGAAGCGTTTGGAGGGTGTGAGGGCGGGCTTGAACCCCCTGAAAAACAGATGGCAGGGGCATGTATGTAGCTGTAAGAGTTGTTGCCTTGGAAGCCTGCGGAAGCGTTTGGAGGGTTTGAGGCCAGGCAAACGGCAGTCTTGAACCCCTTGAAAAATAAAATCGATGGCAGGGGCATGTAGCTGTAAGAGTTGTTGCCTGGGAGGCCTGCGGGAGGGTTTGGGGGGTTTGAGGGCGGGCAAGCGGCAGTCTTGAACCCCTTGAAAAACAGATGGCAGGGGCATGTAGTAGCTGTAAGAGTTGTTGCCTTGGAGGCCTGCGGGAGGGTTGGAAGCGTTTGGGGGGTTTGAGGGCGGGCAAACGGCAGTCTTGAACCCCCTGAAAAACAGATGGCAGGGACATGTAGCTGTAAGAGTTGTTGCCTTGGAGGCCTGCAGGAGGGTTGGAAGCGTTTGGGGGGTTTGAGGGCGGGCAAACGGCAGTCTTGAACCCCCTGAAAAACAGATGGCAGGGGCATGTAGCTGTAAGAGTTGTTGCCTTGGAGGCGTGCGGAAGCGTTTGGGGGGTTTGAGGGCGGGCAAACGGCAGTCTTGAACCCCCTGAAAAACAGATGGCAGGGGCATGTAGCTGTAAGAGTTGTTGCCTTGAAGGCCTGCGGGAGGGTTGGAAGCGTTTGGGGGTTTGAGGCCAGGCAAACGGCAGTCTTGAACCCCCTGAAAAACAGATGGCAGGGACATGTAGCTGTAAGAGTTGTTGCCTTGGAGGCCTGCGGAAGCGTTTCGGGGGTTTGAGGGCGGGCAAACGCCAGTGTGGAACCCCCTGAAAAACAGATGGCAGGGGCATGTAGCTGTAAGAGTTGTTGCCTTGAAGCCCTGCGGAAGCGTTTGGGGGGTTTGAGGGCGGGCAAACGGCAGTCTTGAACCCCCTGAAAAACAGATGGCAGGGGCATGTAGCTGTAAGAGTTGTTGCCTTGGAGGCCTGCGGGAGGGTTGGAAGCGATTGGGGGGTTTGAGGGCGGGCAAACGGCAGTCTTGAACCCCCTGAAAAACAGATGGCAGGGGCATGTAGCTGTAAGAGTTGTTGCCTTGGAGGCCTGCGGAAGGGTTTGGAGGGTTTGAGGCCGGGCAAACGGCAGTCTTGAACCCGCTGAAAAACAGAGGGCAGGGGCATGTAGCTGTAAGAGTTGTTGCCTTGGAGGCCTGCGGGAGGGTTGGAAGCGTTTGGGGGGTTTGAGGCCGGGCAAACGGCAGTCTTGAACCCCCTGAAAAACAGATGGCAGGGGCATGTAGCTGTAAGAGTTGTTGCCTTGGAGGCCTGCGGGAGCGTTTGGAGGGTGTGAGGGCGGGCTTGAACCCCCTGAAAAACAGATGGCAGGGGCATGTATGTAGCTGTAAGAGTTGTTGCCTTGGAAGCCTGCGGAAGCGTTTGGAGGGTTTGAAGCCAGGCAAACGGCAGTCTTGAACCCCTTGAAAAATAAAATCGATGGCAGGGGCATGTTTGGGGGGTTTGAGGGCGGGCAAACGGCAGTCTTGAACCCCCTGAAAAACAGATGGCAGGGGCATGTAGTAGCTACAGTGTAGCTGTAAGAGTTGTTGCGTTGGAAGCCTGCGGAAGCGTTTGGAGGGTTTGAGGCCAGGCAAACTTGTCGTGAACCCCCTGAAAAACAGATGGCAGGGGCATGTAGCTGTAAGAGTTGTTGCCTTGGAGGCCTGCGGGAGGGTTTGGGGGGTTTGAGGGCGGGCAAACGGCAGTCTTGAACCCCCTGAAAAACAGATGGCAGGGGCATGTAGTAGTAGCTGTAAGAGTTGTTGCCTTGGAGGCCTGCGGGAGGGTTGGAAGCGTTTGGGGGGTTGGAGGCCGGGCAAACGGCAGTCTTGAACCCCAGATGGCAGGGGCATGTAGTAGCTGTAAGAGTTGTTGCCTTGGAGGCCTGCGGGAGGGTTGGAAGCGTTTGGGGGGTTTGAGGCCGAGCAAACGGCAGTCTTGAAGTAGTAGCTGTAGCTGTAAGAGTTGTTGCCTTGGAGGCCTGCGGGAGGGTTGGAAGCGTTTGGGGGCGTGTGCCTTTGCTTGTGACCCGAGAGCCAAGTTCCACACCTCCGGTGGTCCCAGGCGCCGCCCCTGCCTTGGCAAAGGCCGGGGTCGGCGGATTTATGGATATTCTTGGTGTTTCTCCATACTGTTCTATCGCTCCATATCCATTGTTGAAATATCTCCATTCCAAATGAGGCACAGAATCTCCGCGAGACAGCCAAGGAGCGGGGGTGGGTACAGGCAGCAGCTTTCCAACTGCGCTTGTGCAAGTAGGGTCTAGTCTAGATTAGAGTTTTTGCCTACACTTGATACACTTGATACACTTGATTCTTTATGTCTAGAATTTGGATTCAATTACTCAGGTAGGAGAATCTCAAAAAGAACAAACAACATGACATTAAAGAACACATGGACGTGGCATATTATGACAAACGATCAAGACTTCACATGCCCCTGGCTCTCCCCATATCTCGTTGACAGGACGCAATCCTTCGAAAGCTGGAGCTGGAAGCCAAGGTGGCTAGTGCTGAGGAAGTGCTGAGAAAGTGCTGAGTTTGCTCAGACTTGGAGTCATTTTGCACATTTTGCACCAATGCTCTGTGGACATTTGTGGACTGGAGCAGGTGTCAGGAACAGTGATGGATCAGGCGACCATGGAGGCGTCCAGCTGACGTGCACCGTCAATTGCATTGCAGCTAATTACCGTAATTACCCGTACTTGATTTGATCATCGATCTTAGGGAATCGTGCAAGTTTGTTGTAAGCAAATGCAGCAATGCAGTTCGAACTGTTCGAACGTGACCGGCGTCGTTCAGACTTGAAGAAACCAGCAGTGAAACCAACATGTGCAGTTAGAGTCACAAAATCTCCTGATATCTCCTGATATCTCCTGATCCAAATGATACAATGTTTCAAATCCTGATTGAAACATATTGAAACCCGTGAAAAATCCAGAGTCCATCCCATCTCCCAGGAACGTCAAGTCATTGAAGAGGTGAAGCTGAAGGAAGAGCTGGGGCCCCGATGGAGAACTCCGTGCATAAGGGCCCCAATGATTGGATTTGTTTGTCCATTTTGGAGTGTTCTGTTGATACTGATACTACAATAGTGCTACAATAGTATGGTGGATATATTTAAGGAGATTTTATGTGGATATAAAAAATGATACTGGTATGTTGGAGTACTATGCCTATATCATGTTTAATATGTTCGCTGATGATACTGATACAGTGACTGATTTTCTGAAGCGAGGCTGCGCCATGCCCGGTTATTGGCCGACACCTTCCAGGCAGATAGAGCGGATAGCGCATAGAGTCGGGTGGACAAAAACGAGGAACTGCCAAACACCAAATCATAACAAAAAGAGATAGAAAACAGTGGTTATAGACAGGAGTTATATAATAGACAAACAGGTAGATCAGATAGGATGAAATGAATCAAGTGAACAGATAGTGAACTCAGCATTGGAGACGTGTCGCATTGTGAATCACATTGCGTACACATTGTGCACATGTCAGTGTAAAGCAATGCAAAGCAATGTAAAGCATAAATTAATTAGATATTTGCATGGGCAGTTGATCTGATGATATTTCCTGTCTATGGTGGTGATCTGTCTTGGCAGAATCGTGGCCAGATCAGCTGGACAGTCTTTGCTTCCAAAAAGCAGGACAAAACATCGGGTCCATTCAATGCAGCTAGGCGAATCCTGTAGACAGAGGAGAACCAGACAAGTACATTATTGGGAAGTACATGTACATCATGTACATCATATTATATAGTATGTCATTATCTATGATGTACATTGTATTTTGTGTATATATATATATATATACATATGTGAATGTGGTATATGCCTGTATATATATATTATGTGTGACTGTTGAATGACATTTCAATCAATCAGCAGCCAGGCTCGCACCGTGGAGCTGGAGAAGGTCCGGATCGATTTGGAGGAACAGGCTCGACGCTCGACGACTCGACGGCTGATTTGGATGATCTCGGTGGTTTGTCAAGAATGGGTTATTTTGCTGTATCTAAAAGTTTATCAATTGTTCAGCATGGTTTGTCATGGTTTGTCATGGTTTATTTTGCGTAGATTGCTCGCTGCTTCAATTGTTCCAAAGAGTTGTGTGATCGGGATATCGACTCCAACAAGATGTTCAAGCAGTACAAATCCTGCGGTGACACGCTGCCACGTCTTCAGCACGACTTCCCTTTAAGTTCATAGATGAAGGTACCTGATGAATTGAAGCACCAATATGGTTTCAGTAGTGTTACCACGTGTTCAACAGCACAAAGCACTACCAGAATCCAGAGCAGCACCTGGCAGTTACGTCAGAGCCAGCTTGAGCGGAGCAAGGAGGACTTGCAAAGGCGGAAGCTCACCAACGAGGCGCGCCATCATGCGCCATCATACCATCAGATCTGGGGCTGGGGCTGTTCATCAGATATGATCAGATTATATCAGATTATTGTTGGCATTTGTTGGCGATGTTGGACTGAAGCGATGGTGCTTTGGTGCTTGATGAATGTCAGTGCCGCAGGTGAAACGCCTCCGTGCAGATGCGGAGGTGGGCGATGCCTCAGGAAACGTCAGGAGTATGGAGTGATCCCAGTGGTCCCTTCCCAAACTGGTACAAGATAGAAATCCATACTGTTCATATGTGTTCATATTTGTTCATATTTGTTCATAATAACAATAACAATCATAATCATCATCATCATCATCATCATCGTCATCATCATCACCATCATCATCATCATCATCACTAGTCAGAATATATAATTCATTATAGTTCAACTGGGTATGCTATAGTACGGCCAGAATTCGCCCATCTTAGATGTTTGGGGTACCCAAATGTGAAGCGTATCCAAATTGCGAAATTGCGAATAAAGTGCAGTGTTGAAATGATTCAATTCGACACCCTTTCAAAAGGTTCCTGTTTCTGCATATTTCCAGCGAATATGTTTTATGCCGTTCCTTCTTGGCTGCTTCAAGCCACGTTGCAAATACAGTTACCGTCATCACGACATCCTCAAGGCCAAGGCTGCCAAAGCTGCAGTGGAAGCAGAGCGTCAGCACCAGGAGCAGAGCTCAGCGTTGGAAAAAATGAAAATGATGTGTGTATAGAGTACTGTAATGAAGACAATAGTTTCAGATAAAGCAAATGTTGTGAGTCAGTGTTTGCATCAGTCAGTGTGCATTTGTTTCCATGTCTTTCGACGTCAGAGCCTTTTCGCCGGGTGCTTGCACTGTTTTGCATTGTGTTGCTATGCAAACAAAACAAAAAATGGCATGGATTGATGGATCTGTAGTTTCAAGTTGATCAAGTTGTTAAGACGTGGGAGCCAGGCAGAGCGGTGTTTTTGGTCATCCATGCCATTTTTTGTTTTGTTTGCATAGCAACACAATGCATCATTGTTGATCTCCTGAAGTCTCATAGACTCCTTTGCTTATCTCAGACTGCTGCGATCACCAGCCGTTTGGAACCCAGATTGTACTTTCGATACTTTCCAATTAAGGGTCCAGTTGCTTGACTGCCCTTTGTTTGGTGCCACGCATACATAGAATCGCCGCAAGATGTCTCAGGTTTGAAGGTCAAGTTCGACCCATCAGTTTCAGACTTGCGAACCTACAGCTTGATCAGTTCAGAAGATACAAATGTGATAGTTGAGGTCGAAGCGCACCTGTCATTACTAGACCAGTCTGGTGGCCCAGACATTCTATTTGGATCGATCGGGACAGATTTTGAATGTGAATAGATAGATAGATAGATAGATAGATAGATAGATAGATAGATACATAGATAGATGGATAGATGGATAGATGGATAGATGGATAGATGGAGAGATGGAGATATGGATTGATGGATTGATGGATTGATGGATTGATGGAAGCAGATGAGACCCTGGAGAGATTGATGATTGATGCATTGATGATTGATGGATTGCTGGATTGATGGATTGATGGATTGATGGAGGTTGATGGATCGATGGATCGATGGATCGATGGATCGATGGATCGATGGATCGATGGATGGATCGATGGATCGATGATGGATGGATGGAGATGAGATGGATAGATAGATAGAGAGAGAGAGAGATTGCTAGATTGATAGATTGATAGATTGATTGATTGGTAGATTGATAGATTGTATGTATGTATGTAGGTAGGTAGGTATGTATGTATGTAGGATTATGTAGGTATGTAGGTATGTAGATATGTAGGTATGTAGGTATGTAGGTATGCATGCATGCAAGCATGCATGCATACATGGATGGATGGACGGATGTATGTATGTATGTATGAATGTGTGTATGTGTGTATGTGTGTGTGTATGTATGTATGTATGTATGTATGTATGTATGTATGTATGTATGTATGTATGTATGTATGTATGTGCATATTTGTGTATGTGTGTGTATGTATGTATGTATGGTATGGTATGGTATGGTATGGTATGGTATGGTATGTATGTATGTATGTACATATATATATTTATATTATGTATATATGTATAAATATATATATATATGAATGCATACATATATTTACACTATATATATATATATTTATATAATGTTTGTTTGTTTGTTTGTTTGCTTGTTTGTGTGTTTGTTTTTTATTTGTTTTTATTTGTTTTGTTTCTATATTTATATAATATGGAGAATTGCACATGAAGTGACTGGTTGCTGCCTGCACAGCCCTGGCCCTTTGTGCATCAGGATTCTGCGCGATCGAGAACTGGAACTGTGCAATCTACCTCATCCTTCGGCCGGGCCCCGCGTTGCTGGGCTTAGCTTGCTTCATCTCTGGCATGGGTTGAGTTGTAACTGTAGCGTCGAAGTTGGGTTTGGGTGGGGTATGGTGGGGTTGACTCCAATTCCAGCATCAAAGGGTGCGGAAACATGAACTAGTTGCAACGCGGTGATACAACAAGTATCAACACGTAATTAGTAATTTTTAGCCTGCAAGCACAACTGCCTCAAAAACCTACTGCGCCCCCAGTTGGATTCAACCAGAGGCCTTGGCGCCAACCTGTAATCGAAACAACAAATGATTACAACTGAAGAGAGATGACTGAAGAAATTTGATGAATTTTGAGAGACATATGAGTGTTTCTTGATGATGTCAAAGTTTGCTCCTGTATCAATGTTTGTTTCTCCCAGCCTAAAGGTCATGAGGTTCCATTAATCGCAATATCAGCAATCCCAAGCACCCAGCATGTACCAAGCATGTACCGTCCTCGTACCACTGATTTCAGGTTTGGACCCTTTTGGTAGTGGAAGGCGCTGGACGGTTTTGATGAACTTGGCAAAATCTCCTGACATTTGCAGAAATCTCTTCCAGGTCCACGACCACAGTGGAGGCATCGCCAAAGAACCAAGGACAGCACTCCGTGAGAATTCCTTTTTCATGTTTTTGTCGACATTTTTCAACATGTTTACCGTAGGGTTTTATCATGTTTTATCATGGTTTACCAAGTTGATCAGATTGCAACATGGAGCAACTGCTCAACAGCTCGGCCTGAGACGGATCTCAGGACCTGGGCGAGAAGTGCAGCCTCGCCGGCATTTTGGCAGCAACTCAAACCTTTCAGCGTTTATAGTAACTACATGGTATATATAGTACATATATATACATACATATATTTATATTTATATGTTATATTATTATTTACATATCATGTTATTTGATTTCATATCTTGGAGGACCTGAAGGCAGACCTTGGGAGAGAGTTGATATGTTTCTACATGAATGTTTAAATTGAAATGGCCCTGGAAGTCCAAGTCTAGCACCTGCAGCACAAAACAGCGGGTGTCGCATGCCGAAGTCGCCGAAGTCGCCGAAGTCCCGAGGGTGAGCCCAAGGAGGCCATCAGATCTGTCACAGGCTCGGGCTGCTCGGGCTGCTTCCGAATGAACAGAAGCTGTTGACCAGTGATATTGTCAGATCAGCCAGATCAGTCAGATAAGTCAGTGATTAGTTGGTAACAGTTGGTAACAGTTGGTAACAAAGTCTTGGTCAAAGGAAGTTGGGAAGCAATACTTCCGTGTTACGGACAAATAGAATTCTGAGATTTGAAATGATGAAGGGTGGTGCGCGATTGAGAGATTGACCTTGATGAAGGGTGGTGTGAGACTTTACATGACATAACAATACATCAGAAAAGAATTGACCTTGATGAAGGGTGGTGTGAGACTTTACATGACATAACAATACATCAGAAAAGAATTGACCTTGATGAAGGGTGGTGTGAGACATTACATTACATAACAATACATAACAAAAAGATTGACCTTGATGAAGGGTGGTGTGAGACTTTGCATTACATAACAATACATCACAAAAGGATTGACCTTGATGAAGGGTGGTGTGCGACTGTACATTACAGTGGCAGATCGCATTGGAATGGCTGCATGAATGTTGCACGGGCTTTGTGTTGGGGAGGAAGCCGGAGCACGAAACCTTGCGTTTTTCCGTGTAAAGTGGCTGCAGCCGGCGATGAAAGGTACCTCGTCTGTGCGGCGGTTGCGGCTGCGGTCGTTTCTGTCGCGAATTGTTCCTCCTACGTGTTTTGCAGCGAGTGGTTGTTCCTGTGTGCTTAGTTCTATGCGTTTCTTGAAGCTATGGTAGCAGATCGCATTGGAATGGCTGCATGATGTTGCATGGGCTTTGTGTTGGGGAGGAAGCCGGAGTACGAAACCTTGTGTTTTTCCGGGTAAAGTGGCTGCAGCCGGCGATGAAAGGTACCTCGTCTGTGCGGCGGTTGCGGCTGCGGTCGTTTCTGTCGCGAATTGTTCCTCCTGTGTGTTTTGCAACGAGTGGTTGTTCCTGTGTGCGTAGTTCTTTGCGTTTCTTGAAGCTGTGGTGGCAGATCGCATTGGAATGGCTGCATGATGTTGCATGGGCTTTGTGTTGGGGAGGAAGCCGGAGCACGAAACCTTGTGTTTTTCCGTGTAAAGTGGCTGCAGCCGGCGATGAAAGGTACCTCGTCTGTGCGGCGGTTGCGGCTGCGGTCGTTTCTGTCGCGAATTGTTCCTCCCATGTGTTTTGCAACGAGTGGTTGTTCCTGTGTGCGTAGTTCTATGCGGTTCTTGAATCTCTGGTTGCAGATTGCATTGGAATCGCTGCTTCATTGTCGTCATTTGATGTTGCCACGTGCGTAGATAGGTGCGGGTTTGCCACGGGATGTTGCGAAACGCATTGTAATGGCTGCATGAATGTTGCATGGGCTATGTTTTGGGGAGGAAGCCGGAGCACCAAACCTTGTGTTTTTCCGTGTAAAGTGGCAGCAGCCGACGATGAAAGGTACCTCGTCTGTGCGACGGGTGCGGCTGCGGTCGTTTTGTGCGCGAATTGTTCCTCCTATGTGTTTTGCAACGAGTGGTTGTGTCTGCGTGCGTAGTTCCATGCGGTTCTTGAATCTCTAGTTGCAGATTGCACTGGAATGGCTGCATGAATGTTGCATGGGTTATGTTTTGGGGAGGAAGCCGGAGCACGAAACCTTGTGTTTTTCCGTGTAAAGTGGCTGCAGCCGGCGAAGAAAGGTACCTCGTCTGTGCGGCGGGTGCGGCTGGGGTCGTTTCATGCGCGAATTGTTCCTCCTATGTGTTTTGCAACGAGTGGTTGTTCCTGTGTGCGTAGTTCTATGCGGTTTTGGAATCTCTGGTTGCATGATCGCATTGGAATGGCTGCATGAATGTTGCATGGGTTATGTTTTGGGGAAGAAGCCGGAGCACGAAACCTTGTGTTTTTCCGTGTAAAGTGGCTGCAGCCGGCGATGAAAGGTACCTCGTCTGTGCGGCGGGTGCGGCTGGGGTCGTTTCTGTCGCGAATTGTTCCTCCTATGTGTTTTGCAACGAGTGGTTGTTCCTGTGTGCATAGTTCTATGCGGTTCTTGGAGCTGTGGTTGCAGATCGCATTGGAATGGCTGCATGATTGTTGTCATTTGGTGTTGCCACGTGCGTAGATAGGTGTAGGTTTGCCACGGGATGCTGCGAAACGCATTGTAGTGGCTGCGTCAAGGTTGCTTGGTGCAGCGGCTGCATGCGTAATACTATTGTCTTTTGCAGCTGAAGATCGTAAATCGTATTGGAATGGCTGCATCAAGGCTGCGAAAGTGATTTGTCAGCAGATTTTCTCAATTTTGGCGCTAATAAGTTTCCTTTTAAAATTCCTTTTAAAAAGTGCTTCAAAATCGTCTTTTTGTCGCTTTGGCGTCGAGATCCGGTTTTGGAGCTGCAATTTCCAACGCCATTGCACGTAGTTCTATTGTGTTTTGCAACTCAATCTCTGCAGATCGCATTGTAGTGGCTGCGTCAAGGTTGCTTGGTGCAGCGGCTGCATGCGTAATACTATAGTCTTTTGCAGCTGAAGATCGTAAATCGTATTCGAATGGCTGCATCAAGGCTGCGAAAGTGATTTGTCAGCAGATTTTCTCAATTTTGGCGCTAATAATTTTCCTTTTAAAATTCCTTTTAAAAAGTGCTTCAAGATCGTCTTTTTGTCGCTTTGGCGTCGAGATCCAGTTCCTTAGTAGTAGTACTGGGAAGTGATTCATGAAAGCGTAGATGACATATGAGAAGAGATGAGATCAGAAGAGATGAGCTGGGATAAGGTGAGAAGAGCTCAGATGAGATGAAGTGTGGAGTGTGAAGGGTGCAGTGTGAAGTGTGGGGCGTGAAGAGTGCAGTGTGAAGTGTGGAGTGTGAAGTGTGAAGTGTGGACTGTGAAGTGTGGAGTGTGAACTGTGAAGTGTGGACTGTGAAGTGTGAAGTGTGGACTGTGAAGTGTGAAGTGTGGACTGTGAAGTGTGAAGTGTGGAGTGTGCAGTGGGAAGCGTGCAGTGTGAAGTGTGGAGTGTGAAGTGTGGAGTGTGAAGTGTGAAGTGTGGAGTGTGCAGTGCGCAGAGTGCAGTGTGAAGAGTGCAGTGTGTAGTGTGGAGTGTGAAGACTGTCAAGTGTGAAGTGTGACGTGGAGCTTCAAATGTGACATGTGAAACAAGACACCAGTTTCGCAGAGTGCACGCACGCACGGGCTTCGCTGGCGCACGGCGCATGCAAGTTCTATAGATGAGAAAGGTCTTATATATATCTTTAAGGCAACTTCCGCCCCGCCTCGTGCGGGTACTACTGGTATCCAGCTTGAAGCTGTCGCATCAAAATAGCCAAGTTCAGGAATCCAACCAATTGTCAAACAATGTTAGACAAATGAACAGTTTTTCCATCCATTTCCATCAGCTGTGTGGCTTCCCAGCACAGGTGAAAGAGCCAGAGCCGCCCGAGGAGGTTCAGCTCCTGAAAAAAACATGTTGAGGCACTCGTCAAACATCGTCAAACTGCATGGACAGGACCCCTGCATATTTGCGTGGATGAAAGACATTGAAAGATATAAAGAGGTCGTCTTCTGGCAACCGCTCTGAGAAATGAATACATAGTGATCATAGCGGCTGCATTAGTGCAAGTTTGCGAAACAGTGGCTCGTTTACAGCTGAGGCGAATTCAGATTCTGTACCCCGCGAGTCTGAGAGGCAACCTGCACTGCTTTCCAACTGCTTCCAGTTTAGGCCAGTTTGGTGATGTTTAGGCTATTAGTAGGCTAGGGTGACATTTCATTCTGACCCATTACCTTCGGGATCCTTCGGGTGCTTAGCTTGAAAGTGTATGCTTCCATGGCCATCCCACCAGCCTCTCTTTTTTGCAGCCTGCGTTTTGGATCAATGGTCACATCAATTTCAGACTCCAAAACCGTATGTTTGTCCCGTTGTAACAAAGTTCAACTGGAAGAACTGGATAGGAGGGAACCGAAATCAGATCTCCATCCCCTGGAGTGCTCCTGAGGGCGCTGCCGTCGCGCTCTGCCAAAGGAAGCGGACGCGGGTGATGTCCTCAGAAAATCAGCAGAACGCCAAGCCGCGAAATCGTCGTGACACTAAATTCACTAAATGCTGAAAAGTCGAGCAATAAATGCAATAAATGTATATAATAAATGTAATAAATGTAAATGTAATAATCATCATTATTAGTGTCTAATACTATGTAGACCATGCACGTTTTGACATCTTCTGACAATTTGCTACTGTATCAACTCCATACATTGTTGCATTGTTCAATATTCAACGGTGAAGGGTCGCATGTTTTGTAGGCCAAGTCGGGCAGCTGTTCCTGGAGCCAGGACAAATCTAGGGTCAGAACTGGGTGCCACACCCACGACCTTCGCCTCCTGTGAAATGAAGTACCTTTGGCTACGCATATCAATTGTGTGATGGATCCGTTCCTGTTTCATCATATTCAGTAGTTATGTCAGCTAAGGCCAAGAAGGCTAGATTTTTCTGACTCATTCGGCTTTAGAGTAGGTCCACATACAAAGCCAAAGACGCTTTGCATGTCCAGAAATGGATTAGTCATCAAAGGAGTTGAAAACAGGTGATTTCTCCAAAATCAACGAAAGGTCCACTTCAGATTCTTGCAGTAAATCTCTGGAAGGACTGCTGCGAGGGTCTTGAGCTCAGAAGGTCCAGCTGGGACCTGGAGATTCAGTGTTCCTTGTCATCTCATGTGTATTATATGTGTCTTATTGACGTGTCATGATTTGTCTACATATTGTCTTTGTTCCTATTTGTCCTTTGATTCTTTCCTGAAAATGTGTCTTCAAAAATCCCTCATGTACCCGGTGTCAATGCTTCTCGAACAGATGAGGCAAACCGTTGAACCTGCAGCGTAGGACGTAGGAAAATGAACGACAGCAGATCTGCAGCCAAAGTGCCAAGGCCAGAGCAAGTAGCATATTAGAGATCAACATAGATCAATATAGATCAGCACTCCTTGATCCAAAAATCTCAATTGTTTCTCAAATTTGTTGCATCTCCGCACAAATTTCTGGAGCAAAGTTTCCACACCTTTGGTCATGGCCTTGGCAGTTTCAGCTGCTTGGTAGAGCTAATGCCTTCTAGCGATTCCTGGAGCTGAGCCAGAAAAGTCGTCCGTTCTTCGCAGAAGATACATAGGCTTAGATAGGTCTGTTTTCCAGATTATTCATTTCTTGATATATGAATATTAATGAATATTATATGAATTGTGAGTTCAATAGAGTTTCATTACACTGCAAAATTTGGAAGTGACGAGCGTGGAAGCTATGTGCATTGCCGGCCAGACTCAAATTTAGTGCATACAAGATCATAGATAACGAGAGGGAGGCACAGGGACTTCAGCATACTATGTTTCCGAGCCAGATCTACGTGCCCTGATGACTTTTGAATGCAAAGTACAATTTTAGCGTCATTTGTTTTTATCTTTGGACCTTCAGGTAACAAGAAAAATCATTCCACAGCGTTGCATTTGGAAACACGTACAGCTGAATAGCCAGGCGTGTCCGCGCGGACAGTTGAGACGCCATGGTACTGTTTTCAAGTGATGATGAGCTTTCAGGTGAAAGGACAGACCCCACGGTGCCAAGGGGGGATCGCGCAACATTCTGATTACTTCTGTCGCTTCTCATGCCTGTATATTATTGGACGAAATTGCTATTTACGAACTCAGTATGAGCCATTCAGTTTCTCAACCATACTTCTTCTCGTTTTTCCTTGTCAGACTGGGGACAGATGGGACAGAATGCACAGCATTTCTGTGTAACATAATGCTCTTGCTATGCCTCTGTAAGATCCTCACCATGCTGGCAGCATCCAAGCTCTCATTGGTACACTTTCCTGTGAAATCCAGAAGCATCCAGAAGCATCCAGAAGCATTTCATGCCATGCAGGAAGCGCACAAAACGAAGAGCCAACACCATCAGCCTGAAAAATATGGCAATCAGAGGAGACCGGCCTGATAAATCCGTTCAGAAAATCTGTGAGTTCCTGCCCTTGTCATCCCATGTTATCCCTTGTTGTCCAGGATTACTATCAATCAATATTGCTGAAGAACTGCTGGAAAAACGGTCTCACAAATGCCCGAGTACCGCAGTACCTTCCTGCCTTGTACAAGTCGGCTCGCAGGATCTGATGAAGATGAGGCACCTGGTTTTGCAAGGCGTGTGGTCTCGTTTTTTGTCGGAATGGGTTGACGGTGGTTGAAGTGGGTAAAGCAGACAGGGCACAGTGCAGATGATCCTTCTGCATCCTTCTGCAATTTTTCCAGATCCCTCCACAAATCTGATGTTTCCAATGCAGCTCGCAGGCCAACGCTCGCTTTGTCCACTAAAAGCAAGAAGGGCGCAAAGCGATTTGATGACATCTTGTCGGAGTTGTCAGAGACTTTCACGGCATTTATAGTCACGGTCACCCAGGAACTAGCCAAAGTAATTAAAGTAGTAAGCAGGAGGGTATTTTAGGGGTTCATACAAGGTCCCATTCTGAGCCCCGAGCTGCTTACTGCCCTGGTCAAACCACAGGGAGGGTTCCTGCTTACTGCGTGGCCCCTACTTTTTGTGGGGAAGAGGCTCGGTACAAGGCAGATTTTTTTCCCCCGCATCATCTTGAGATTAACTCTACTGTACCTCTGCTGTTGGTCTTGTCCAAAAATAGGGTGCCCCACCTCAAAATTTGCTGCTGAATGATCATTTTCCCTGTAAAAATTGCCATGTTGGGACACATATACCCCTATTTTCAGACACACCCACAATTTCCATAGATATATTCACCTCGCGTTCGCCATGCCATTTACTGGATCCGTACCTGCCAAAACGACAACAATACCTGGGCAATTTCCGCCCATCGTTGGGCACTCACTAGATTAGGCGCCACTTCCGACTTGTTTGCATCAGCAAGTTTCAGAGTTTGAGCCTGGAAGAAGCGAGCATAAACACTTCGGGACAACGGAGCTGTAGTAAGCAGATTCTGAAATTGTCTTTGGTGCATATGTTCATATATCTGCTTACTACAGGTGTTTATACTTAGGCCTTACTTAGGTCATTTCTTATTTGCCTGATTTTGGCCTCCGGCAGATGTAGTAAGCAGATCAGTCTCTACTTCCAAGGTGTCCCCGACTATAATATACTATAATATTTGATCTTGGTACCATCTAGTTTTGCGGGTTTACCATTGGTTTACCATTTGCAAGTGTCGACATTGCTTCGCATTACCGGTGTTTGCGTCGCGTTCTCCCGGATGTTGAAAGCACGTGAGGAAATCTGGGAAAGCCCAAGTCATCTTTAAATGGTTGGTGTAGCCTGTCTAATTTGACTCTGCATGACTCTGCTTTGTCCAATGTTGAGACTAGGCATGCTTTCAGAAAATCACGCAATAGACATGAAATCCCGACACGTTTCCACCAACCAGATACGCTGCAATCCCATGCAATCCCATCAGAGTTTGTCTTTGGATAAACTAATATTCTTCAGGTTTCCAGAGTCCAGCCCCTGGTGCAGCCAGGATTTGTCTAGCGATGAACAGCCTCTTAGTGTGTGGCAAAGGTCCAGAACCTTTGGCCCTGCACCTTGGCTTGATAAAGCGTCCATGACCGTCAAAAGGTGGGGTTGGAAGATAGTTGGGTCTGTTTGGCAGCTTGATGAGAAAAGTTTGCCGCCAAGAAGTTCCTGTTGGCCTGTTTTCATTCTAAACTGTTTGCGAAATCGAGACGCAAAATAATTAAGCACGATTCATCAAGGGAGCACGCAGTTGCAGCGCAACTCAGATTCCAACTCCAACCTTGGAAGTGGAAAGCCATGGTGGGCATGGGTCACTTGGCAAGAGTCAAAGTGCTTGAGACTGAATGAAAGCGACAGTGGAATTGCCTTGCCATGCCTTGCCAATATTTGCCATGGTACAGATGCCATGTGGCTGACATGAGCATCACTTGTGGCATGGTGTGTTGGCTCTGCTCCTGGCACCTTTGTCAGTAATTGCGTCCTGTCTGCCGAGGGTGCTTGACAAAGCTGGAATGGATGAGCTCAGGGCAATGTACCTTGGAGTCAGCTCGTCAAGTTTGGTTTGCATGACATTGACAATGCCCAAAGACTTGCATGCGCATCCTTGTACTCTTTGACGGTGTATATACTGACGTTGACATAGATTTGTGAAGGGAGACTTGTTGGTGCTGGGAGTGGCCGCAGTGTGGTTGGCATTGCTGAAGTGCATTTAAGTATATTGAAGTGCATTACTAGTGCATTGAAGTGCCACCCAGGAAGTCCTCGATCAGCGAAGTCCCTCTCTTCCAGAATTGCAGTCCAAAATTTGTGGAAGCCATCGCAGAGCAGGCCAATCCGAGTACCACTTTCAAACTCCCAGCGTGCACTGCAGAGAAATGCAGAGAAGAAATATTATGAAGGAATCAATGTCACAATTCACAATGCGTATTCTTGTGCTTCATATAATTTGTGTTGTATTATTTATTTATTGTTAATTGTAGTTGTGTATATTTCTATACGTATATTTCTTTAAATGTTTGCCGCCTGAGCTTTTGTTCGGAAGTCAGCCTGCAGGTGAGTCACAGACTTTTCACTCCAGGTGGGCTCAGAACTTGGAAGGAACTAACAAAAACAAGACTTGTTGAGTTGGAAACTGTCGAGGCTCAAACTCATGGCTTATCAGTAGCTGGTTTAGTCTCACCTAGCAGGTGCACAGCACGAGCTCAGATGGAGCTTTGCCCAGCCTCTCAGGCGTCGATATCATGACGGAGGGTGAATACGGAGATAGAACCTCAGCTGCACATGCGCCGTACAGCTGCACCAGGTAGCACAGTATCGCGCATCGTGTCACCAAATTCAAGTGAAACCCGGAAGGCCTCATGTTCTGTCAAATCTGTCAATGTAAGGTATGTACATCCTGCATCGTGGAGACGTCGAAGTGATCATCGGTGGAACAACTGTTTGCACCCTGTCAGACGGTGCAGTCTTTGGAGAAATAGCAGTGCCTTTGGCAGAAGTTGAAGCAACTGGTCGACAATTTGCAAAGGACAGGTTCTGCTTTAGGGTTGTGAAGAAATCGACACGATGTTCCGGAATGGAAAGTATTCCTCTCTGAGGCCCTGTGCAAGAATCCGTTGCTCGCACGTCGGACGGCCACTATCCGCGCGCTCACACTTTGTGACTGTCGAGTCACCTATAGAGACAGCTTGCTGAAGGTGGAAATGCTGGAGAAGTTGACATGCTGTCTTGTCGAAGAAGTGAATTATTTCTTGTAGCCTTACAAGTTCACAAGAATCGTGAACAGCACATAGCAGAATCGTTCTGGGCCGTATAGCGGTTCTACATCTACATATACATATACATACACATACATACACATACATACACATACATACACATACATACACATACATACACATACATACACATACATATACATACATACATACATACATACATACGTACGTACGTACGTACGTACATACATACATACATACATACGTTCATTCATTCGTTCATTCATTCCATACCATACCATACCATACCATTGCATTACATTACATTACATTAGATTAGATTACAATACATACATGCATATTCATATTATACATGGATATAGTGTGTTGTTCGTTGTATGTCAACCCTTATCAGGCTGTGGCTTGACCATCTCCCCTGCCAGGTCATGTCTCGCTTCAAGGCTCGAGAAGCTTGTGGGACAGTGAAGCAATTCTTGTGCAATGTTCAGAGGTGTCCCAAAGTTGAGAGGAAGATGGTGGAAGCATTTTCATGGATCCTCAATACATCTTCATAATTTACATGCCTAGACTATCCTAGACTGGTAGTCATGTTTGTAGAGTGAACATGTATCTCAACGATTCTGCAGTGTATGCCACATCGTTTACTGTTCACTTTTGATCCTTGGTACCCTTGGTACATGGCAGTCTCTGAGGCTGCACTGACTCATCTTAATGCCATCCCGAATCCGCTTGTTCGAATGCAATCATTGATTCAACGATTCAATGGATCAAAAAGGATCAAAAAGGCAGTTCCCAGATCCGTTTCCAGAGCCCAGACACCAACAGCCGAAATCAGATTCTTTCGAGGGTGATGAGGAGATCGTGGCCAGAAAGCTAGAGACCCGCATCGTTGAGCTTCGAAAGATGGGAAAGTTGCCCAATCAGAACCTGGGTGAAGTAACGGCAGCCATTGGTCCGGCAGGGTGATGTTTTTGTGTCTTGTGTTTCTCAGAAGTTGCTTGGCTGTATGGAACTGTTACAAGTTGATGGTTGGGAGGGCTCTGCTGTCGGGTTTCAGTTCCTTTCAGTGTCCAAAGAGTTTTGCCAAGTGGCTCCGAGGAAAGAATGGCGGCGCGCCCCTGTGAAGCAGCAGGTGGGCCAACCATGGCCAACCTGGATAGGTCATCAAGTCATCTAAAATTCTTGGGATATACAATTGTTTGATAATCGAATGTATCCCAACAGCCATTGGTCGTATACCCATGTGTCTGTTTGCAATGTATCCAAACTATATTTCAGCTTCGATATTTCGCGGTGCACTTGACTTGTTCCAACAGCTTCACAGACGTCCTAAATTTTGAGGGGGCTCCCTGCCACCTTGAACTTCTTTTCACGATTCATTTGCACCATTCAAATGTGCGAAGTCAAAAAAATATCTTAAGGCCTGTTACTGTAGACACCCGCGATATAAGTCATGTGTTTTTGTGTAAAAAGAGCAAGAGGCTGGTTCTTTGGAAAATAGGCGCTTCTTGAAGGACACAAAGAGGTCTGAGTTTAAATTAAATCATAATATCATGATCATTTCGACTCCCCCCAACCCCCCGCACCCTAAGGTGTGGATTCATTCGGTTTGCATTCTCGAACAGCCTTTGAGGCGGCAGCAGTTTCCTCTCAAGATAGCATGTGCCTTAGATGTGCGTTATGGACAGAGGTTGGGCAGTTAGGCCAAAATAAAGTGGCGTCAAGCAGCTACGCCATTGAGCCGGTCTTTATGGTGAGACATGTCAACCCAGATGGAACAATATGAGGAACAATATTAAGATTAAGATGCACCTTTGCTTTGTGGGCAATGGACATCAGGGAAACTTGATGCACAACTCCGGATCGGAACAGAAATCCTTAACATTGTTGGCGATGCCGGTTCCGATTTGATTTTCGCCAACGGGACTAAACGGGACTTGTCACATTGGAGCGTGTACCTGAGGGGGCCTAGTCAGGGGGCCAAGGGCACACCCGAGGAAAGTGGTTGGTTTGCGCTTGACATTCCAGTTGAATACAAACCGCCCAAGTTGCGGACAGCAGAGAGGTGTAGCCATGCAGAGCTCGTTGCAGAGGCACTACTGTGGACTCGGATGGCTCGGATGTATGCCTTGCCGCCACCAAGCTTTCGGGACCTAGGCATTGGCATCACGTCTTCGCTGTGATCCAGATATAAAGCAGCGCAAAAAGGGGCTAAGCCTGGAATGTCCAGATATGTCCCAGCAATGCTCCTGGCAGCTCCAGACTTTAGAGATGGTCACATATGGTCACAAGAACCAAGGCGTGCAAAGCTGCATATGATCGTCACTTCCTGGCGTTTCTATCCACGGTTGAGGTGTATGTTCAGTCGCTTTCAGTTTTCTCACTGCATAGACTATAGCATATTATAGCCACACACACACACACACACTTTGATTGTTGATATTATTTGGATTTCTTTGAGGTAAGATGGAATTTACCGAATAAACTGCTAAGCTTCAATCTTTCTGCAGTGCTGCAGGGGATCCACAAGCCACCAGGATCAGTTTCTCTTGCGACAGAACCCGGGTGGTGGTTCCTTCTTTTTTTTTCGTCAACCAGATAAATGGGATGATTGGACCATATTGGACCCCAAGTCAGCAGCGTTTTCCAATGATTTCCAGCTCTGCCTTGGGATGATGGCTGTCTCCATGCCTGCCCTGAAGGGTGGCCCACGGCCAAAGCCACGAACCCGACCAACGCTCCCATCCCTCGGCCACTTGGGCCACTTGGACTATTGGGACAGCCAAACACGACCCGAGTCCAAAAGATGCAAAAAAAAAGTGCCACCATCCGTGAATTTAACTGAAGCATATTGAATCTATTTGATCTATTCTCTACTGGAATCCTTGGGACAGTTTGGGACAACAGTTTCTACACTTCTACACATTTCGACCAATGATCAGGTGACGCAGGGGATAAGGAGAGTGCTCGAGCAGATGTCACACCTGCTTTGTGCCTGGTATGCATTGGAGCTGCCCCATGGGCACAAGTTTGCCTTCAAGATAAAGTCGTTCTGTTCGGCTGGATTTGGCACCCTCGTTCCAACATCTTCCAAGCACTTTGCAACACTAGTCCGGATGGTGATTTCCTCACTTTATTCACTTTGTTCTAATCGTTTATATAGTTTCCTATTGCTGCATGTTCATGAAACATGATGAAACATCATTACTTACACACTTAGACAACATGAAAAACTATGAAAAACTTGTGTTTTCCCAAAGGGTTTGAACCGGGGCTTCAAGTGAGGAAATCCAACACGATGTATGGCCCAGGCACATCATCGTTGACAATGAAGACCAGCGCCTTGGAAACAAACAGCCACTGGTGCTAAAGGGATCCCAATGGCTACAGATTTGGACGGAAATAGGCATTCTTCGATTCTTCGGATAGCCTGGAGGAATCCTTGAGATAGTGTACGTATGTGTACGTAGTTTCATATGTTGTGTTTGTTTTCAGCCTTGCAAACGTTGTAAGTACCGTTGACATGATTTGCATGATCGCTGCATCGTTTGAGTGCTGGATTGTTTGCCTTGACACTTGCTGAAACAAGGTTTATAATTAAAAAAGTACACTACCACTAGCATCACTGGCTACACATCTAGTTTCTTTAGCAATATCTGTAAACTTCACTCCACAAAGACCTGCTTGGGAGGGGGAACAGGGCCACAGGCCACAACCATGGACGCACCAACTGCTGCCCACATCTTCTTCTGCTTCCACGCCCCACATAAGTTCACACCCGAGCATGGGGCAATTGCTGCCTCCAACACTATTACTTTATCTTGCTCGATCTTGCTCGGTTTGCCAAGGCGTACTGCAAGTAACACGCCTGATGAGTCGAGGGGCAGAGGCAGGACAGCAAAGAATTTCTATGTCTTGTCGAGTTTTGGCCCGTCCATGGACAAAAAATCCTTTTCAACTCAGCTCCACTCAATAGAGAAACCCCTGGTCTCATGGCGGTCTTTTTAAGAAATCTACATGCTACTATACCTGGATCTACATGGAAGGTATTGCAAGATGGTCTACACAAAAATTGCGTTCAAAATGAGAAGATCCTGAGCCATGCCCCAAGCTGAACCTTTGCCAGGGGAAAAATTGCCCGTTTGGGCACTGGAGATGGCTTGTCGCAGGAGCAATGGGTCGTGGAATGCCGTGGAGTCATCGAGTAATTAGGATTAAAACATGGTGTCCTTTGATATACTTGTTGTAACAAAGGTGGTCCATTTTCCTAGTTGGTGCTTGATTGAGCACGCATGGTGATCCTGCTCGGCAAGACTTCTTTTCAGCTAGGCATGGGTAGCTTGATTTAACTTGGCCGCAGATTTGCCAGCTTCACGAGTTAACTGGTCCCAGCTGGAAAGTGGAAAAGCATGGAAAAGCCAGGGTTACAGTGTAATTTCACCGATATATTGGTTGCGAAATCCTTCGATGACCGTGAGCGACAAGAAACTATATGAAATATTATAAAATATTATAAAGTATGATGATGTATGATGACGTATGTGCGAAATTGAAGCATGGCATGGAGTGGACATGTAACAAACATTATATAACAAACAATGTTAACTTTATCGTTTATTTTGCACAAGCATTCTGCAGCTGAACAATTCGTTGGACAGACTGGACCAGAAACTTTTGAACACTTACTTGCGGCAAGGACGGATGGACTAGGCACGGCAGCCAAGCAAGTCTCTGTGTGTGTGTGTGTTGTCAGACCTGTTCCGAAGGGGACCGGTAAAGGGCCCGAGTGCGGGGTAGGAATTCCATTCACCATCATTCACCCTTTGTTCCTTTCAAGTGCCTCGTAATGCTCAACAAATGCTAGATCTGTAAAACTGGTGCTAAAAGCCATGCCACCACCTCTTCTCTTCCGAATGTCAAGGTCCAAGGCAAAAAAGGTCCTCCCCAAATATCTCCCCAAATGAAAATCACTGCCAAGGAGTAGCGTTTGACCGCTCCAAGATGGAAGCAGTGGAGGACGGTGGGCACTGGGAGGTCACCCAGGTACTTGATGATCTTGATGTAAGACTCGTAAGACATGTTGCCGTATGGGGTTGCCCTGAGTTTGTCTTCCGCACTAGCTGTGAGGAGCATGGCCACCGCCGACAGTCAGTACCAGGCTGGATGAGAACTGAAAGTGTGCGATGAGATAGGAAGAACTATGGGATGTTTCATGATGTTTCATGATGGTAGCTGGGACCTATCGCAAATAAACAGGCTTGGAACAGAACTCTGCTGAATGCTTGTTATACTGCCTGTGTTCTTGATTTAATGTGTTAAATTCGATCACAGATATTCATGAAGTGTTAAAGCCAGATCCTTCCATGATGAACTTCCATGTATTCCAAAGAAAAATGAAGATGTGAGCCATGGCATGGGTGGTATGTTCTTGCGGTGCAGGGATACCTGTGATGCATGCAACGGGCGGTCGCAAGAAGAAAGTTCGGGGTGGCTTGACAGCATTGGAATATATTGATATATATATATATATCATATATATCATATATATATATTGATAATAACTTGGAATCATAGACTGGAGGGCCATGCTCTCTTTTTGCCGAGAGATCTGTGGAGATAGAGCCGCTTCCTTGGAGAAGTTCTCGACCATGTACAATGTACACCCTGTTTGTATATCCCATCCATGGATATCCATGGTGCATTTGTCGCATTGGTCGCATTGGTCGCATTTGTAATGCGTCACTGAGGCCCACGGGGCCACAGCTGCATCTCATCATTAGCCTCGATGAAGGTACGCTCTGGAAATATTTGCCAGGATCGTTCAGCAGTGTTTCACCAGCCAGAACTTGAATCAAGTTCAGGGTTCATTCTTGTTTATTGCAAAAACCAATCATTTCAACATCTATCGGCTCTTGAATTAGCTTTAGTAATACTCCGTGAGAATCCACGACCTCACCACGGAGGCAGACGCTCATGACAGAGAATGTGCTGAAAACGACGCTGTGCGAGAATATGGTTTACCATGGCTTACAATGGCTTACAATGGCTTACAATGGCTTACCTTCAGGTTTTGGATGGTTTTAGACAAAACTTCCGGCAGCGCTGTCCTGGGAACTGATTAATTGGTTGAACCACTGATGAGAAGCATATGCCTCAATTTCTGAGGATAACAATTACACGTTGACGCGTTGCTTTTGAAAGAGAAACCACCGATCAACAGGAGGTTAGAGCAGTTGACAGAGGGTCCCCGTATTACATACAGAGGCTACTCGTAGTAGAGAGAGATTTTTGTGTTTTGGGTCAAGAGCATTCAAGAGCGCACTCTCAACAACAACCCCAAATCTCAAATAAACTTTGTGCCTGAGGAGCTGTTTGAATGGCCACAGTCTGCCAGTGGTCTGAGCTGCATTTCAGGGGTGCTTGATGCATTGGTCACGCATCGTCAGTTTTCGCCTAAAAGAAAGGAACACTGTTGACGTAAATCTATTCGAGTGTAGGAGTGGACATTTCCTGTCGGCCATCTAGAACCTACAAATGTCACAGCATCTTCTGGTATCATTCGTGGCTGGTTCAATCCAATCAGCCATGCGATTTCACAATGCATGCCCAAAATGTGACACAAGCATACACAAGCAACGTTTCTTTCCGCCTTGAATTCCGAAATGAACCTTCAAGACATTTGAAACCCAAAGGCAGTTCGGTGATGTATGCGCTATCTGCACTGAGGGCTGCCATGCAGAGCCAGTGGTGCACCGTTAGCACCGCCACCTTTGCCAACACCTCCAGTGCCGCGTGTGTGGGGCGCGCGAACAGCTCGCAGTGCACCTCATCCTATATCATCGGTGCCAGTCTCAGCTGGTCTGGACTTCCAAGCTCCGCTCATGGTCACAACAGATCACAACACTGGCAACAGAATGCAACAGATATGGGAACAGATATGGCAAAGGTGTTTCACACATCATTTATTTCAACTTCCGACACTTGGAATATTCAGCAGGGCTGCATGAACCCCTCAAAGCCAGCAGGTCGAAATTGTCGAAATCAGCTGTTTTTCTAACATCATCCCTCGCACAGCCCAAAACAATCCAAAACACCCTCAAACAAAAACTCTGTTGATCTCTGTTGTATGTTCATGATGGTTCATATTGGTTCATGCATTTCCTATTAAGTCTTAGTCCAAAGATGTCCAAAGCACTGCCCGCGCCCAGATGCGTGGACCATCGCCCTTGCGCATACTACGGGACATTCGCAGCAGCCGTTGAGCTGCGAGGACGGGGGGAATCGGTCGAAGGTTGGCTGCGGAGCAACAGAGTTGCAAATGTTGCAATAGAGATCAATAGAGTTACCAATGTTACCATGACTTAACCACGGTGAGGACCTCGCCGAACACCGAAGTGACCTGCACAAGGTTGGACCCGTACCCAGAGATCCCACTGAAGTCAGACCTTCATCCTTTGACTTCATGAGCCTATCCATGCCTATCCTGACATCTTGAGTTTATGGGATTTCTTTATCCATGGTTTCTATGGCTATGGAGGCTTGGAATCTAAAGCTGCATCCTTTGTTCACCGAGGTGGTAACATGCCATTTCTTCCCCAGGGCGCTGTGAGGCTCACAGAACAGCTGCTCGAGCATGCCTGGAACTGGAATAGGAATTTCCTGGAATAATTCTCCCACGACAAAAACCAAATTGTGAGCTGCACCTTGGAAGTTGATGAAATTTGATGAAGCATGGAATTGAAAATTGAAAATATTTGAAAATACTCCATCTTGAAATATCTAGACTCTGCAAAATGTCAGCAAAGTGTGCCCTTGTCTACTCGCCCTTAAACCTTTACCTGGCAGCTTTGAATTTGGACAGCGGAATTCAATGTGCTTGGGTTTGGGCCTTTGGTTCTGCAGAAAGAAGCAAATACCAGGCCAAGTCTTCCCAGATTTCAAGAGGTGTAGCATTGAAACAGCAGAAGATGTGGAGAGGTAAAGAATTGTAGAGATTTGTATGGACCTGGGCAAAGAAACGGAAATCGCTTTTTGAGATTGCCAAGAGGATCAAGAGGTCATGGATCACAGTTGTGTTTCGAGCCCTCCATTGCACCTCAACCTGGCATGCGTTTTAATTTTGCTGGGTACCTTGCAGAGCTCGTCAACCAATCTGTTCATGTCATTTCATATCTATTCTATTCTGTATGAGAAGTGAAATATGGCAAATTCAAATATGGTAAGAAGCAAAAAATGCCAATTCGCAGCCGTACCCCTAAAGCGGTTGCTTTCACCAACCGAGTGCTTGAATTGATTTTGCGAGGACACTGCCGAAGGCAAGGTCTTGAATGGCGGTCTTGTCAGTGATGAAGACATGCAACATGAGCTTCGTCCGTACAGATGCTGACGCAGAGGTTTGCCCTTCCTCTTGTATTCGAGAAATCCTCATTTGCTTGCAACTGCTGGAAAGCTGTGGGTCTCATTTTGAATATGAGAATGCTGTTGAAGGGTCTCAACTTGGCTTCTGTGCAAGCTATCACACCTGCGCCCTCATTTTCCTCATGTTCTGCAGCGGTTGCAGGATATTTGACAAGATGAGAGAGTGTCATAGAATATCATAGAATATCATGATCGACAGAGCAGGTTACGGTTGCTGCTCAACCTACGTAGGCTACATGGTCTTTGGTCTTTAGTAGAGCTCCAAAGCTGAGCTTCATCATCTACTGTACGCCATACCACGATATCCCTGCAATTGACCCCATGAGTCTGTCTTTCACACTTGCCCTGCCAACTTCCGTAAAAAGTCAACTTTTTTGAGTATATAACTAGTTCTGTTTCTTCCCACATTGCATTCCTTCGTCAATGCAAAGGCCTGTGATCTGACCTCACGAGGTAATTTACACAGCACCATACCTTTGAATAGATTCCCGCTTGCGACACCAGTTTTCCAGGATTCGATCTGTTTGCCTGGATGAATTGCTGGCAACGGATCTCATGCAAGTTGCTCTACTTCCATTTAAACCATCCTGGGTTGTACAAGCTTTGTTCAACCCCTTGTCATCCATTGACCACTAGCCATTAGCAACGCCAATGTTGCAGAGCGGAGACGTTGTTTTTGGCGTTGCTGACTATCGGGAATGGTGAGTGAGCTTGCTGGGGAGAGACCAGGGAACCACGTTCAGTCAGAAAGCTGAGGACTCATACACTTGTCCAAACAAGCAGCAATCTATGTGTTCCGGGTAAAGTTCCTTGTTTGTCATTCTAAGAAAATCCAAAACGTTTAATTATTAATATACGGGTATGTAATTGCATGTGGTAGGAGGAAGGGATCATGAAAGCAATGTCACAGTTTCAACTTAATGTAAAACCACAGTAGACATCTAGCTAGCCAATTGCCAACCTGTTGCGATTCCAGCTTAACCGCGCAATAAATACCGACAGTGAAAAACTATCAGTTGCAAACGGAGCTTTGGTCTCGACCCGGATCCAAGATTTCAGGAAGGGATTGGAGATATTTGGAGATCATTCAATGATGGGTTATTGATGTTGCCTAATGGCAGAGCTTTCGAGCCTTTCTGGGCAAGTCCATGCTCTCAGCCTCAACCAGGCTGGAAATAAGTATCACTTTGACCCTGAAAACGATGACGATGATTGTCTTCGATTGACATTGTGTAGCTGTTTCCACCACAAATGATTTGTGCCGCTTTAGCAGGGCAAAGGGTAGGCAGAGCAGGACTCACGGCCCAGCTCGTGAATTCAGGAATTGCATGGTTCCCCACGAGGCGTTTCTTATGAGCAGGGACTTCCCGACGATTTGGAGAACAAGCAGAACAAGCAGAACAAGAGGCATCTCGAAAGAAAGGGTCAAGAAGATCTCCATGTTGGGTGGTCCCAAAGCGTCCATGATCCCTAACTTTTTGTGGCATTGCGCTATCAAGAGTGAAGGAGTGCCAGTTACGTTGGGTTGATGCCAAAATGTGCAAGACAAACAGACTCGCCCAATGAGCGAAAAGAAAATGCAGCGTATGCTACAAGAAAGAGAGATGCAACCAAATGGTTGCAACATGTTGGGTCAACCGTAGGGGTTTGCCGAAGCAAACAAGGTTTCTGAGCTCGTGACCATTGGGTGGGGGGTGGGGGGGTGGGGGGGGAGTAATAACGTTCAGGCAGCTTGCGTTCCATAGAACTCATTATCCAACATTGGAATAGCTGTCCGTGGGGTGTGGGGGGGTGGGGGGGGTTGGGGGGGTGGGGTGAAGAGGGGCCCTAGCGTCTACTTCAAGATCAGCTAAGGCGTCTTCCCCAATGACAGCACTATTTTTTACTCTCAGCCTGTTGCCGGTCAGTGCTTGTCCACAGGGTTACTCTATATACCTCTTGAGCCTTGAAGGGCGCATATAAATGTGCTCAATACTCATGCATGTACCTCTGTAGGTATTAGCTCGAAACAAAAACATGGGGGGGGGAATTCGAACAATAGCACCAAACATTCGAACAATTCATCGAAACTCAACATGGCTCCGAAGGAAATCTAATTATGCTGTTCCAATAAAACACACAACTTTATTTCTCTTTCCAACAAATCACAAGTTCAAAAATCCTGCTAATTTTTCCGCGGGATCCCGCGAAAAAATCTTGTTCGCAAAACATGAACCTGGTTCAAACAATCATCCCTTATCATGCAAACATCTTGCAAATGCTAATGTGAAACCAATGAAAAACACTGAAAATACCATGAAATTTCCTCCTACTAAACGGCTGCGGATGGACATACATGATCTTAACATATGTTACCCTTCTTGCAAACTCATTCCGACTCACGGCAAACCCCCCCGGCAAACCCAACATGTTGCAACATGAATAGAAATGAAAAGCATGCTTTCCAGTTTTCCACTGTGTTTAGTGAGTTTAGTGATGATTGACATTGAATATGTATTGAATTTCAATTGTATCGGACCAAATGTCGCCATGTTCCTTTCGGCTTTCCAGCGTGTTCTCCGATGGTTTGAGCCGATGATGGCTATGAGTGTCAGAATGGCCGGGTGCCTTAGACGTGCCCAGGAAATGGCCATTTTTGCCCATAGGAAGGTCCGACTTTCAAAGCATATTATCAAGTTTTGGTGGTAGCCCCCCAAGTACAGATATGTAATCAACAGAATTTGGCCGGGGTTTGACACTATCGACATAACATGACATGCATTGGCCGCGGTGAGAGCCTTTGAGTGCCAGTTACAACAAGTATATTGAAAAAATACAGCAGAAATATGCGAACATCCTTGCCTTCAATTCAATCATTTCTCACAGCTGTGGAGAATTTTTCTTGCAGTCCTAGGCTGATTCAAGCCACGGCTGACGGGCCGCATGCCCGCAGGATCCACAGGCGAGGGATGGACAACAAAACATAACAAAACACTGCGAAAACTGGTGAAACCATGTGAAACCTCTTCCAACTTCCAACAGCATCATGAGTGGAACTGTGAAAACCGACCTGACCAGGCAGCTTTCCCAGGAGCTCGGATAGCCGCACCACCGCGAAGTTTGGAGCTCAAGATGAGTGGGGGAGAGTTTGTGATGGGCTACGATGCATGGAATCGATGGAGCATGGGATTTGCGGGTTTGCAATGCTTGGGGTCTAGGGCATGACATGCATGACATTGCATGACACCTGCAAAGTTGAGCAAAATTGATTAGTATCATCAAATTTGATCAGGCCCTAGAGCCACGCTGCAGGCTTGCTTCTCCCTACCCTGTCCAGCCACTAAGGCATGCTTTCAAGCCTCCTGAGAATGGTGGCACGTGGGCAGCCAAGCAATAGGGTAAGGAAACATTGCGACTACCACATTGCCAACATCGGTGCAACATCACCGATGTTACCACTGTAAACAAGCCGCGTACTGAAGAAGAAAGAATCAAGTCAAGTGGTTTCCCTTACACCAACACTTTTTTCACTGATGTAGAACTGGTATGCTATCTTACCGTCTTCAGTCCACTGCTGTTGCTGTCCTTTGGAAGATGTTTCGGGTCACTCCACACATCACCGCACACAGGGTTTCCCAGTCCCGAGCAGAGCGATGGCAGCAACTTTGACTGCAGCGAGATGTGGATGTCAAATGCTGTTAGCATATCTTGACAAGCATCTTGATCATCTTGATAAGCATCCTTTCAGTACCTTTCAGTACCTTTCAGCTCTGCATGAAACTGCAACCTCCTTTACCACAGCTTCGTTGGTGGAGTCTTTGTATATGAGTCCATATAGTCCATTTGTTTGAGGGCGCTTCTGTCCAAACAAATTTCTGCATGTTTCTGTTATCAAGAACTATAGAAATGCTAATGTGCATGAATATCTTAATCCCATTGACATCTTCCATTCGCGTATTCTGCAAATAGCTTGCCGTTTTGCTCGTGGGGCTGCAAGGAAGGCCACTGGTTCAACCCAATCGAGATCGCCATCTCCATCACCCAAGAAAAGCCCCAGCCCCAAGCCAAGCGCTCGTGGGAAGCTCAGAGTGGACACAACTTTGCAGAGCGAAAAGGAAAAAACCCAGGGATTCCATCATCTCAGGAGCAGTAATGAATGAGTAATTGATTAATGAGTGATGAGTGAGTGATTATGATTGATCATAGTTTATGTTACTATATAATACTATGAATATAATATATTATATATATAATATATATATATACGTATATACATATATATATGTGTGTGTGTTACATGTTGTATGTTGTTTATTTTTTACACGTGCATAGGTGATTCAAAGTTGTGATGCAGTTCAGAGTTCAGAGCTACGCTGAATGACATGTTTCTTGTAGCATCCGGCATCCGGCCCAGGCAAGACAGCAGCCCCCCCATCTCGGTCGCCACCGCCTCGATCGCCGAGTCCACCGAAGGTGTTTTTGAGATCAGATTGGGTCAGATTGAAACCATGTGTTGACCATGGAATTGTCCATGTGATTCATGTTTTTTTCCGTGATTTAATGGTTTTCTTATATGTTGCGTCATGTTTTTTTTCATTTCCTAAGCATGTGTGAACTCCGATGATAGCTTTGTTGACGACGATCTCGCACTAGCTGTGGCACGTGACAGGTGCCGCCTGGGAAGACTGTGCCACTGATCCAGAAACCCATGGCCAGAGATACCCTGGATCTCAAAAAGGCAAGGCCTGGCCATGGCAGATGTGATCGCATCAGATGAGTTAGCGGTTTGACATGTGTTATTTACATCTTTGGGATGCCGATCCCAAGTGACATCAACTGTTGCATCTGAACTGAAGTCATCTGAAGTCCAAAACTTTCATAGCCTAGTCATGCCTAGTCATGATAGTCATGAAGCTGGTGTGCAGTGCACTCAGCTGGTCAAAGTTTGGATATTGATATGACCCTGGATCTAAGGGGCCTTGACGGCTGCAGGTCATACCACCTTCCGATATAGAGGACCCACCGATGAAAGCTTCCAGAATTCATGCACAGATCCATACAGTCAAGTTCTGACAATTCATCCAAAATTTGACAAGTGTCATGCAAACAGTTTGCACAAGCGGCTCATTGGATGTGAAGGGCCAACTGGCGGCACAACATGCTAGTTCTGCAAAAGCATAGATCCCACAGGTTTCAGGACTGGTGTCATGTTTGCTCTCTGCGGCGCTTCGTAGCCACTGCTGGCTGTAGATAGGAGAAGTGGTTCACCTGGGAGCCATTGAATCCCTTGCCGGGGAGGCTTCGACAGAGTAGCTATTTGCTGCCAGGGTCGCTGGATCACACAATGCTTGGACTACGGTTAGTTAAGATTCAAGTCGATTTCGCGGGTGTTTCATGGTGGACATTCCGCTCTGTTTTCTTAAATGGAGTGGGAATTGTTGAATATGTTGAATTGATTTGAATTGTAACATATTGTAACTGTTGTTTTTGATGAAAGCGAACTTTTTCTGATTCATGGCCGCATGGCATGGCAAGCGTCGATGTCGCAGGCACGGACCCAAAGACTTTGGTCCTCCCAGGTGGCCGGGGTAGGATCCATAGGATCCTACGGATCCGTAGGATCATGTGTTGTAACATCTTGCAAGATCTGCATGTTTTGTTTCCTCAGTGTTTCTGTATGTTGCGGTTTTTTTGCAGCAATTCCGGAGTAAGTTTCGAATAGTTTCGACTTTAATTGAGACCCTAGTTTGAAGATGTTTGAAGCATGGGCTTTCTGGAGTAGCCCTTGTCGATACTGACCCGAACCTCCCTGGAAGCCAGGTTGGGTATGTCCCATCCTCCGATGAATGCGAAGGCCTGCATTCAGACCCTCGGTACACCATGCCGCGGGTTGTCACTTCCACAGCCATTGCAACATATTGTAACATACTGTCATGTTTTCATGTGATTTCAAAATATGTGTTCACAATATGTCATATGATTTCATATATTTTCATATGATTTTATGTGATTTCATATTGCTGTTGCATCTGGTGTCGTTGTGGCCGTTCACCACGCCATTGCGCAGGTTCGCAAGGAACTTCTCGCATACCTCTACGCACGGAAGGCTTGCTCGATACAAATCCAATCAAGATGCATCAAATATACCTGTACTATCCTGTACATTCCTGTACTGGTATCCTCAAGTCCCAGTGTCCAGCCTATCCGCAGTGACAGCTGTGAGGTGCGACCTCCAAAACGAATCAAGAAGGAGAAGAGGTGCAATTCGCCACCTGCTTGTGTCCACTCAAATATTTGGGAAACCCAAAGAAACCTGCCAGACCCTTGCCATGACCCACCACTAGCAACCGCCTGAAAAGGTGGACGTATGCTGACTCATGAACGATGGTTCCTTCATGGTTTTGCTACTGTCAGTAGATTTTGGTTAGTTCAAACATGTTGAAACGAACCAGGTCCGCCTTTGGAATGTTGATTTTCGTCAAAGAAGAGACTCGAAGAGACCGTGATTGATCAAGTGCAGCGGTTTTTGAACTCCAGTCACATCATGTTTGCAAAATGCTACGTAATCAGTGAAATATAGTGAAATTATGTTACCATACAGATGCCACGACTGGATACGACTGGCACACAGGGAAGATAAGGCCGAAGCAGATTCCTTCAGGACAGCGGGAGGATGTGCGTGGGCTCATTGCGAGAAGATTGAAGATGTTCAAAGCGTTGAAAGTGTTGAAACGCAACTTGGATGATCTGCCATCCGACGGGTCAAAAAAGGAGAATGATGGCAAGGGTTGCATTCCTCCGAATGTTCATCCTAATTTGCAAGGACTTTCGCCGGCCCGATTTGATAAAAATAGATCTGGCACGTACTGGAGCGCATTCAAGCAAAGCACCATTGGACCATTCACATCCATTCACTATTTGAGCTCATTTTGAGCTCATTTGTCAGTTTTTCAGCATTTGGAAACCCTTCCGTTGCCATCTGCCAACATTATTGGCATCATTTTGGCGTCCCAATTCTCGGAATCAACAGTTTGTTCATCGCGCCAGTCCCGCAGACCTTCGAGTGGCGCAGGCACCTACCTTGGTCAACAGCGGCTAAAGATGGTTGGAGATGGTTGAAGTATGGTGAGAGAGTTCTTGCCAATTTTAGGCAATCTATGCCCAGTATAGAGGTGTATAGAGTCCAGAATGGTTGTAATTACCATATTTCACCAAGAGGAAGGATGACAGTCTTGCACATTCATGGTCTATTTCAAACATTTCAAGGTGCTTGCCTTTATGGATTAAAGCTTGGGCAGGGGTGGTGTATATAGAATTTGATTGGGCTATTTGATTCAGGAAGTCCTCAGCCAAGAAACAACACATCAGTATGTTGCTATGCAGTAGCTTCGGTGCCTAGAAGAAATGCCATAGCATACTGTGCCATATCGCACAGCTAACCACCTGTGTACAGAAGTGCTATTCCCAACTTATATGGTTGTCCATGTTTTTCCCAATTGAAGTAGGAAGACAATGGAAGACAGGTATGCTATTACATATGCATAATTACCTACGACGCATGACTCACCTTTCATTCTATGTGCAACATATGTACTCTTTGGGAGCAAACATGTTCATGTTTCAACTTGTTGCACAGCTGTCCAATGTACCGCATGTCAGGAGAGAAGTGCACCCGACCAACGGCCAGGCAGAAGTTTTGCTAAACTCTATTGTCAGTGAAGGGTTCCAGATCATGAATGTCATGGATGTCCTTTTCTTCAGCATCCAAAACTCACCATAGTCACTCTTTTGCATCCTCCCATTTTTGAAAGGCAACTTGTATTTATTTGATAGAGTCGCTACAAATGTCACTGGCTGTAGCAAAGTTCCGCCGCAAGTTCACAGCAACAAGAAGCCCACGGACTTTCCATATGTTCCATCACTTACCTGCGAATGTCTTCTGTCAGGCCGTTCAAAACGTCCACGCACAAAATCCTCCAGTCATGGAGCTCAGTTGTAAAGTTGCTGGTTTGGTGGCTTGTCTATAGTGTCACAGAGTGTCATGGAGTCAAGACTTATCACACACTTTGAACGGTTCTTAGCTGCCTGAATGGGGAGCCTGGAGCCTGGATATTGGATGATGTTGGAAGAACCACTAAGGCTTGCCACTTTTGAGGGCTCCGCTCTCGGTCTGTGTTAGTTTGGAAGGGGTGGAAGGTAATTTGCTCTGTTTCAGTTTCTTCCGAGAGGAAAGGGTTCTGGTGCGTTGCTGACCATGCATTCATGCCAAGCGTGTGCAGATGCAGACATTGTGCGCCACAGTTAAGAGGCAGCTTAGTTGTTTGACATGAAGGGTCTAATCAGTCTAATCAAAAGCATAACAGAAAGACTTGCTGGTTTCATGATTTGACCATATTTGACCTCTAAAAGACGGACATGAGACTGGGACCTTGTTTTTAACTTGTTAAACATGTTCAAAGAAATCCAAATTGAGGACCTGCGCTCTTCGCCGACAGAAGAGCAGGCTGAGATTTGAGCCGTCCCAGGTTTGATGACATGGGACACCATGCGCCAACATAGTCAGAAGCCCCATGGCACTGCGTTTTCACATGCCAAGCCTACCTATGCCTGTCTCTTACAAACTCCTGCTTTCATATCTTTCATTTGCTATCCTTTTGAACACTAGTCCATACTAGTCCAATTAGTCCAATCGATGCAGGCAATCTTTATCCGACTGCCAGGTGGGGATCCAAACGGAGATCCTTCGGCAGAAGTAGGGTGGCCATAGTGGGAGGGTGATGGCATATGGTTTTGTCGCAGTTTGCCGCATTCAATGGGGGATATCGGGATTTAGAATACATATATATAATATATATATATATATGTATAATAGATTATAATAGTTGATCTCATTTCATGGCAAACTGACTTGGGGAAATGATGATAAGTCCTTGGGTTTTAGATGGTTTTAGGATCCCAAGCTTCATCATATGCCCATATGGCCCATATTAAAGAATGATAAACCATCCATGTGACCCATGTGCGTTCAATTTGAAGATGGGTGAGCTCAGCAGATTGAAAGACTGATGAACAGACTTTAACATGGCAAGGTAGGGCGGAAATGATGAAGGATTAGCATCTTATTGGAGATTGTGTGACAACAGACCCCTCATAACATAAGTGTCGATTTACATCGGCATTCCTTGATCTAGGGATGGCTACTGGTTGTAGGGCACTCACGAACTGTGATATTACACACATTTGTTGGTTGACATGCCATTTGAACTTGTTTCATCAACTCCTACACCCTGCTTTGCCTGCTTTGCTATCGACAAGACTCCCGGTTTATTTATGTGAGAATCCTTTTCTCCCATGCAAGAAAACATATGACAAATAGCTCAGTTGTTTCCGTCATGCAGTTTCAAATTTATCAACTGAATACGGTCAAGAAACACTAAGAAACAGTGACCCGCCCCTTTCTTCCCGCTAACATCTTACTTTAGCCCTGCCAAGTTCGCGATACCTTGGCTGGGAGCTGGCCAGTCGTGATGTCTCTGCCGGAAAGCCCAGCGCCGTCTGCCAGAGCTGCCCAGCTGGTGGTATCGAAATCTGCCCGAGGACTTGGGTGAACTGACGATCTACCACAACAAGGTGCTGTGATGTGCTATGAATGGACATTTGCCCATCATTTCCCCATATTTGCCCTATGATCAGATCTCATACTGGATTGGCACAGCATCTTGCAACAGCAAAACGGGGTCATCTCTTTGACATTCTTCCAGAGACTTTTAGTTTTTGGACACACCTGAATCACCTGAATTCTTGTTGTTTCCATAGATGTGTCTTGACGAGAATCCTGGCTGGAATATGCTGCAACATCTTCGTGCCAAATCAAAGTGTTGATCAAACCACCTCAGGCTCTTCCCTACGCACATCAGGACACTAGATTGTCATGATTGAACTAGGATTGAACAGAGTCGGAAAAAATGAGGAAAGGCTGAGGAAAGGTGTCTTCACAGCTTTCTTTTGCTTGCGTCGCCTAGATGTTGCGGCGGCACTCGCCAACCTCCAAGCAGGCAAGCTTAACATGTGTCCAACGAACAGCAGCAGCAAATATGGAATTCCGTTTTGCAGATTTGCTTGGTAACGTCCAAGTCTTACTATAACGACTGACAGGAGAATGAATGCAGGCGAACAATAGGATGTTTTGGTCAGGTCCACTTGTCAACGCCTGCCATATCCCTACCAGCTAATGACATCCCTGCATTTGGCTTTGCCTTACTGCCCAGTTTCCTTCGTTTCCTTGGCATGTCAATCCACTCGACCATGCTCGATGCCAGGCAAATCCAGCGCAGACATTGTGCCAGCTGCGACAAGCCATGCGCGTCCCATGGCTGACAGCATGATGTATCACCGGTAAGGAACGAAGCTTCCTGGGTTTGCAGTTTCTGCAAAATCCATGCTGAAATTCAAGGCAGGCTTTGTTATCCTTGGTTCCCTTGTTTGGTTCTTTTCCTCCATTTTCAGGACGAAAAGTCTCATTACCGGCTTTATGGGGAATTGAATCCCATGTAGAATTGCGCAGGAATGCGCGCACCTATTTGCAGCAAATTGTACGGCTTATCCCAAGGACCATTCGCTCCAAGCTACAATCACTCCATACAGGCTCAGCCCAGCTGATTGCTTTGGCTTGACATGTTGAGAGAGTTGGACCATTGGACCATATTGGACCATTGGATGATCAAAGGATTATCTTTGATCCTGTCTGATCCTTTTTGCTCACCCATTTAAAGATATTGAAAGTCTCAAATCCAATGCTCGTTGACAAATGATCTGGGGTTCGCCCCGCTCTCAGTCCGCGATCTACAAATCGCTCCATGTCACTTGGCGTCGGGGCAAAGGAAGTTGGTAATTATGTCGATCTCAGTCACCATCAGTCAGCAACCAGGGATAATCCCTGGTGCGAACCTTTATGAATCTTGATGAGGTGTTATGGATGGTGTTGGAGTTCCGCATTCGATTTCACAAGTGCTGAGGACACTTCCTTCTAAGCCACGCCGGCACGAGGACTTTGCAGGGTACCACACGCAATTGCCAGGTGTTTGACAAGTGTGGATGGTGTAGATATGTGTAAATCAGTTCCAGAGCCATGGTGGGAGATCTTGATGTCTCTTCAAGCACGGCGAGACACAATCTGAACGCTACGCAAAGTGGATAAAATCAAGGCTACTGGTATGTCCCAAGTGTTTCACAAAGAAAGACCATGAAAGACCCTTCAGAAAACAGACAGGATTCAGATGGATTCAGGATGTCTTTCTGATAATTTTCTGACTGCATACACTCTGGCTATCTCTGGCTATCTCTGTGTAGATCGTCCAGGACACTGGGCCTCTGACAACTGGCGGCGACGTAAGGAACTTGGTCGGACTGGTTGCCTTGTTCATTGCTGAATGAAAGCGTAGCAGTGTAGCATAGTGTAGCACAGCTCATCCCATGCAGTGACAAAGCTAGTTTATCATACTATCAGACTCTATCGATCTTTATCGTGTGTTGATCTGCTTCAAATCAGACATGTTAGGACACAGCGGACAGCCAAGCGCAGAAAATGCTGTCACTCCTTCCATTCTTCCATTGATCTTAGGCCAGTCCAGCTCGGCTGCGGCGACTGGCGCATCAAATACAAGAGGCTGCCATGAAACCCAGTGGTGACCAGAGTACATTGGCATAGAAATGGCATAGGTACAAATAGGATCGTTTATACATGTTTATAGTTTATACCACAAAAGTCAAGATGCAGAGACTTGTTGGGCTCCAAGATCAGGGAAGAACGGTTTTAGTTTGCAGCCGCTTCAAAGGGGGATTTGCCAAGGCAAAGAATCGATTCGGACCCAACGACCCAACACTGAGGCCGGGCCAGGACGTGTGCAGCTGATGGCGCGGGCCGTTGGCTTGAACGCCTGGAGCTTGGCACGTGTAGGATGTAGCAACATGTACAAAGATGCAGTAAGTACTAGATATAATAATAATACCATATGATACCATTGTAATACATTAAATTATTTAAGGGCTGCCGCCCCTGCCGCCGACCCCGGAATCAAACATCAGGAACGGCAGTTTGTGTCCTCGCATTGATGGGAATAGCAAGTTAGGAGTAGTACTAGGAGTAGTAGTTGTAGGAGTAGGAGTAGGAGGAGTAGTAGTAGTAGTAGGAGGAGGAGTAGTAGTAGTAGTAGTAGCTGTAGTAGTAGTAGTAGCAGCAGCAGGAGTAGTAGTAGTTGTAGTAGTAGTAGTAGGAGTAGTAGCAGGAGTAGTAGCAGTAGTAGTCGTAGCAGTCGTAGTCGTAGTAGTAGTAGTAGTAGTAGTAGTAGTACTACTAGCAGTGGCAGTAGTAGTAGTAGTAGTAGCAGTAGGAGTAGGAGGAGTAGTAGTAGTAGTAGGAGGAGTAGTAGTAGTAGTAGTAGCAGCTGTAGTAGTAGTAGTAGTAGTAGTAGTAATAGCAGCAGGAGTAGTAGTAGTAGTTGTAGTAGTAGTAGTAGATTGCGCGTGTCGTCGCGGCACGCAAACTAGCAGGGCGGTCCGTGGCTGGCAAACAGTGGTGTGAAGAAACTGATAGAAGTGCTGCGTCAAACCCGGAAGGGAGCACCAGAAAGCCGGAAGGGAAGGCACAACAGGCGACAGCGGAGAATGCAGAGAGGAAAGGCCGATCGGAAGGCAAAGAAAGTCCGAGCGACTATACGTACAAGTGTCCGTTTTGTGATGGCACCATCGAAAGCAAAATGGCAACTGGCCGCATCAGTCACAGACAGGTGTGTGGTCACCGATTTCGGGCTGACAAGGGCGCCGTCGTGGGAGCCGTCCCGAACAGTGTCATGCATACCTACCGGTGTCCATTTTGTGACGGCACCATAGCGAGCCCAGTTGCAACTGGGCGTATCAACCACAGAGGTGTGTGTGGCCATCAATTTCGGGTGCACAACGGCGCAATCAGGGGCGCGGTCCCGAACAGTGTCAAGCACACCTACCGGTGTCCATTTTGTGACGGCACCATAGAGAGCCCACGTGCAACAGGGCGTATCGATCATAGAGCTGTGTGTGGCCATCAATTTCGGGTGCACAACGGCGCAATCAGGGGAGCGGTCCCGAACAGTGTCAAGCATACCTACCGGTGTCCATTTTGTGAGGGCACCATAGAGAGCCCGCTTGCAACAGGGTGTATCGATCATAGAGCTGTGTGTGGCC